>JAXMNL010001060.1:4881-18767 GCA_035128595.1 Eptatretus atami
CACCAAGGCATGAAGACACCGATGTACTTGAGAGAAAACTGTTGATTATCCATCAATCCGTGCGCACGGAAAGCAGACACCAGGAACACCAATTAAGCAATTGAGGAAACCCGGAGAGTGCTCTGCCAGAATCGGCTGATTCATTCCCTTATATACACGGTTTATCTCCAAAATGCCATCACACAATTGTCCTTTTTCATCCCAGGACCAGCTGTTTTACCAACTCGCTATGTCCTGCAACAACTGTGCATAATGTAAGATAAAGGGGAAGTAAAGTTACTCCATAATTCTGCTTACCCCGTGTTCCTGTGGATTACTCAAGGTTGACCACATCCTTATCTCTTTACACAATGTTCCTTTTTGTGAACAGCAAGCCAAGAATATTTTTGATTAACTGCAAGTGAGTGAATAAGAGTTGGGAACAAACAAAGCTATAAGAAAAGGTACAAATCCCAACATTCCCTCCTATTGTTATTTTAAGAAACAATGTTTTATTAAATCACAACCGCATCTTCTTAGTTCAGGCCGGCAGATGACCCAGCTCCGTGGCGCAGACAGATCACCCCCTGGGAGGAGTTCCATCCTTCGGGGCAACTCCAGATTGTCTCCATGGCGGTCGAAAGGCTCCCCCTGCACCCCTCTAACCCAGGACATTGTCAACGTGGTTTCTTTCACCGGTGCATTCGATGCGGCCAAAAACGAGACGGAGCACGATGATATCGCAAAAGAGGCTATGGACGAGTTATGACAAACGATGTGGATGAGTGCGGTCGAACAAACTGATTCGATTTCGTTTCAGGTCGAATCCAGACCGCAACCGGTTGGATACAAAACGTACACTTCAGCCTGGAGGAGGTATGCGCTCCACCGAGTGCCGTTGTGTTCACGTCTTTATTGCCTCTCAATTCTGCACAAAACAAACAAAGACATTCTAATTGGTTCTTCTCACTCATTGACTACCCCCAGGTGTTCCTGATGAATCTGTGACACCCAAGGTTGAGACAAACAGCACCTTGCGTGAGTGTGCTTCACCCAACTATTAAAATCATTCATCTCATCATCACACCACCATGATTATTATTATTATTATATTATTGTCAGGTGGACCAAAGCTGCTTTTACTTCCCTGGACTGCGATTCAAACAATGGCGCTTTGCACCACGGGATCACAAGAAGTACACAGGCCTTCTTATTCTTTAAAAAAAAAATTTCTTAACCTTAATCCCTAATTATGACACGCACCATCATTCCCATGTATCCCTGATGTTGGCTTTAATGGTTAGAGTGCGTGCGCTGGGATCCTTGTGTCCTTGAGTTCAAAGCCTGCTGGCTGTTGGATTAATAGCAGTTTGGGTTGATTCAGTCTATTGGCCTTCTAGCGGAAAAATGAGTACGTACCAAGCTTGTTTGGATGATTGAGCCATTTGAAACATCTGCTGTTGGAGTGATGACCTGCCAGGATTGTGCCCACAGCCCTTGGAGACTTCTTTCGCAGCACCAACGGTCTCTGCCACAGAGGATGGTCCTGACGGCTCTTTTTTTGGGATTCCCCCATGTGTGTGCACATTCAAACAAGAACAATCCTGAAGCTAACATTCCCCTACTTGATCACATCGCGATGGCTAACTACTCATACACAGACCATACTATGTATACATCTCTATTTGCTCGACTTATCCACCCTCATCTTCATCACCAATCAAACATCTGGATTATTAAAGCAAATATGTGCAAAACAGCCAGGTTTCCTTACCTCCTTCCTCCTCTGTTCCGTTGCTTGGGCTGAGTCCTATTGGACCTCAGTCTCCACTAATACACGTGTGTTTACCTCGTTGTAGATTCTGCGGTATCACTGCAAGCCGCAGGTTTCCCTCAAGAGGTCGAACTTCGCAGAGCTGCTTACCAAGAGAGGAATCGGTAAGTGTCGGGTCGTTTTAACCGGTGATAAGGTTTGAAATGGAACTCTGTGTTCTTCTCACCCTTAAGGGAGAAAAGTTCTGTACGGCCTTTAACCTTCTTCCCAGATGGCACGGTAGCGTGGGTTCTCAAATCCTGCTCTACCGTTCTTGCTTCCCCTCTAACCAGAGCATTCGACACGTCTTGCATCCTGCTTAGGCTTGCCAAAGCAGCACTCTGCCCGTGGCATGGAAGGATTTCGGACTTCCTCAAATAAACGCAGTCAACGTGTTGCTGTCAATGGAATCTCTCCAGTGGGGGGACTAGGTTTCCCCAAGGCAGTGGTTTGGCCATTATGTTCCCGTCTATGTAAATGACCCTTCTCCGATCATAAACCTCTCTTTTGCAGAACACTCCACATTCTGTCTGTCGTACATGGACCCTTTCCTCTTTCCAGGCAGAAGAATCTGCATCTCTTCCGTCTCTCTCTTCATCTGGGAAATGATTCGGTTCTGATTGTGTTAATTCGAGTCACATGTCCTTTAATCTCTGAACAACCTTGCAGTTGTTGGTGGTTGTTGTTGTTGTTGTGTTGTCTCATGTGCATTCATTTTCTGGAAGCGCGGCCTGCCACTGCATGTTTTTGTCCTTCTGAGTTAAAACAGTAATTGGTACAAATTTGTGCCGACCCGGATATATGACAAGCTAAGTCAACCCCACCTGGTGTATTTCAATGGCCAACAAGGGGCTCCAAACTCAAGACCCGGAGATGCTCCAACCACACAGTCTCAACCTCTCACTCCGGAATGAAAGAAGGAGAAGAAAACGGGAAGGATCGGACATTCTACCCTGGTGGGACTGAAGAAGAAGATGTGTGAAGATTAAATGCGATTTTCGCCCAAAAAATTGACGAAGCTCCCGGGTCATTTTGACACACTTCCGCGTCACGTGATCGCATGACTTCCACAATTTGACATCACTACCCTGCGCCTAAGTCGAAACCCAAATTTTGTTAGCATTCCGGACTGGTGGGTGGCTGCGAAAAGAAGATTTTGGAAGGAATTTGTGAGACCTCCATTCGACACACTTTCCCGTCGCATGATCAACATTGACTTCCACAATTTGAACATCACTACCCTGGCCTAATGTCGAAACCCAAATTTTTAGCATTCCGACTGGTGAGTCTGGAAAGAGGATTTTGAAGGAATTGTGAGACCTCCATTCGAACACACATGATTCATGCGATGATCAACATTATGACTTCCACAATTTAACGTCTCTACCCTGGCCTTGGTGTTGTCATCCAAATTTGGTAGCATTCTGATTGGTGGTGTCTGGATGAAGAAGATTTTTGAAGGATTTACTAAGTTCGCCATTTTGACCTATACTACTTGAAGTCATGTGACCGAAACAAGCGTTGCAATTCCTGTTACCAGTCAGGAGAGAACGTTTGCTGAAACATTTCAGCCGGATCGGACCGGCGGTTTGGCCGAGAAGTCGAAAATAGGAGACGGACGGACGGACAGACTGTGCGCGATTGGACAATACCTGACCTGAATTTAACTCCAGATTTAAGCCTCATTATATTACTGTCATCAAGCTATCAACTTATGCTAACATGCATATGATGAAATAACTATGTCTAAATATTCTGCATTTACCCCTGAAACCAGATCCATTATATATTTGTAGTTTTGTAGTTTATGTACCGTTTATGTGGATAGAGTGTGTGGAATCATTTACTGAATACATTATATGCATGTAAATTTAATCCAATGGATGTTTTGTTAGTGTTTTTTAAACCCTAACAAATTATTTACATTATGTTAAATGAAAATGGATGAAACATCTTTTTGATTGATTTCAAACCATGAAACGTGCACTGGATTCCCACGAAATGAATCCCAGGAGGGTACTCGATGAAACACCGGCCCCCTACGTGAGACTACACCCCCTCCTCTGGTGGGGCTCAGTGAAGCACTTGCTGAGGGTCGTTTACAAGGTGAACTCCCCGACCCTCACCCTCCACTGGGTGTTTTGAATTGATGATACATTTCGTTACATAGACAAATGCCTGGTTGTCAGTTTAACGTTAAGGTGGCTGGTTAAGATCTTAGTAGTCCTGAGTTCGAGCCCCTGTTGGCATTGAATTAACACAAGTGGGTTGACTCAGCCTGTCATCCTTCTGAGGTCCGGTTATAAAACGAGTACAGCTTACTTAGGGGTGATAACCATTCGAGTATCCTGGTGTCGGAGTGCTCACTGTTCAGATTGTATCCTCAGCCAAATTGAAAATCCTGGGTAAACCCTTACGTGCCCATGTATTGAAAGGAGTGGTGATTTTTGCATCGATATCATCAGCATTGATCTGCATTGCACAAGGGCCTAATCCCTAGGTAATTGAATGTCACTTTCCTCATTGCAGCTTCTGTTCGTGTCTGCAAGGCGATACGGGTGGGGGGGAGTGTCTGCGTGCAGAATATTTACAGCGAAGGGACTCGCACGATGTTTTGCTGCTCGATGGTGTTCAAGAGCGTGGTGGGCAAAGTTCCAACGTGCAGGAGGATATATCTTTTGCGCAAGCTGGCAAATTACTTGCTCATGTCCTCGCCGTTTGGATCCTGGAATGAAGTTCTGAATCCAGGGCAGCTTGGTCCGCTTGACCGGTCCCGCCAGCCTCGCAGTACACAGTGGACCAATCACACGGTCGTTCATTGCCTTGGCAGGAGACTTGGCGGAATTATTTGGAAGGTTTCTAAGCGAGATGAAGATCGGTTCCGAAGTGACGAGGTCGGATAACGCGATTGGACAAGCCGCGAACAGTTGTGCTCGTGGAGTTCGTGTCATCGGTTGCTTCTCGAACTAAATAGTTTTAGTTTGATATCGAAGCAAAACAATAAGTTTTCTCTCCTGGTAGTTGTGAGGCAAATAAATCTAAATAAAATATTTTACAAGTGTTTGTGCGTTATTCTTCCACGGCACTCAAGGCCCCAAATTTGTGCCGTTAGAACTTTCAGGACTCCAAGTAAAGTTTCAAGCTGTCAACCCCCCCCCCCCCAAAATCTCCACACCCCCACCCCAAGGAAATTATTGTCTTTGTTTGTGTCTGGTCTGAAAATGTGAAGTTTCACGTTCAATTGACTAAGCAGTTCTGGAGAAAACATTATTTAATTCAATCCAATATAGCTGCAAACCATTGTGACCTATCAATTTTCCTTGACAAAACTTGTTACACCCATGCTTGGGAATATTTCTGTGAATTTTCTCCTCGATATGTCAGGCTGTTCTGGAGAAGAAGATTTTTATAGGTTTTGGAGTAAAATCCAAATGTCTGCCAAACCAGGTTGCACCTACAGTATGATGGGCATATTTGTGAACTTTTGTTTCTAATGAGAGGCGGTCATACGTGTAAAGTTCCGCTTCGATCTGTTCAGCTACTTCAGAGAAGATTTTTTAAATGTTTTTTTTTTAAAAACATATGACTTCCGAATCACTGACCGATGACGTCATCAATTTTTTCACCAAACTTCAAATTCCCAGGTCAGATGGATTTCCGAAAACTTCTGGCTAAAGCAACTACATGCTCTCCATTCCTCACTACGCTCGAGCATTTAACGAACTCCTCCAGGGAAACAGCCAATGGATGAATGTTTCACAGAAGGTAACACTGTTTTAAACCCCAAATCTGAAGACAACAATGTACCCTACAAATATAGACCAACAACATACAACCTTTGAAACAGGTATAATCACCGATGCAAGTTACGACCACCTCGCTCAACTCGGACCTTTCGAGGCAGGGCAGAAAGGATGCAGGACGAGGATGTTATGGAACGATAGACACTTCATGCTGAAATAAAACCCCATTCCTCGAAAACCGCAAGCTCGACAAACCAACTTATCACACCCTGGAGAGATTACAAGAAACCGCTGGATGGTGATGTGCCGCTGTGAGGAGGCAGGAGGAGGAGTGCATCTGATGTGTGTGAGGAGCAGCAACAGGATGAAGCAGCAGCGGTCCGGGAGGGTCGAATGGAGCACACCAGAGGCTGCCAGGTTCCAAGTAATGATCGAAAAGCTCACAAAATACCACCTGTCGGTTCATTGAAGTAAATAGTGAGGATGAATCAATGTGAATATTGAATGATAATTATACAACACAACTTTTAATAATTAAATAATAAATGAGGACCGAGCGGAATGACGTGTGCTGTTTGCATTATTTAATTTATTTTTGGGTTTTAAGAAAAAATAAAAAAAATGTCGAATAATATAAGTTACTTTACATATGTGTTTGTAAAAAGCTCGGACCGATTGGTGTTTGTAACAGGCTTGTTGAAACGACCGGTCGGCTCGGTTGCGGATTGTGAGCAGTAGGTCCGTGTCGAGTCGGTCGATGTTCACCGTAAGCCTTCGTGGATGTTCAAGCTTCTTGTACCTTCCCTGAAAAGGGGGGCAGGGGTCGTTGGAGGGGACAACAGTTTAGTTCAACATCCCAGCAAATGATAAAATTTCTCACACCATCCAGCTTGCAGTTTACAGCAGCCAAACAATTGCTCACAAATAATATGTAACTACGGTTAAAAGTACAATTAAAAATCATTTTTAAAATATATTTGTAAGGATTTACTCAATGAAAGGTCATTGATTGCAATGGAAGTTCCAAATGGTCACAAGGCAAAGGTCTGAAAATGTGTCAAGGTTTAAAAGTCTAAAGTGTAAAGTCCACAGGTGGAAAGGTCTGAAGGGGTATGTAAAGTGTCCAAGGTTCTTAAAAAGATCTAAGGGGCCAAAGGATGTATTGGAAGGTCCAAAGGATCTGAATTGTCTGAAGGCGTTTTAAAACGTCGAAAAAAAGTGTCTGAGGTCCCAAAAGTGGTGGAAACGGTACTCAAAGGTCTGAAAGTCTGAAGTCTGAAAGTCTGAAGTCTAATCGTCTCAATGCGTCTAAACAATGTGAAGGTCGAAAGGGGTTCTAAAGTGTCTAAAGGGTATTTAAAAAGGTATAAAAAGGATTAAAGGGTTTGGTTTTTTTTAGGGATTCTGGAGGTTCTGAAGGTAATAAAAGGTACGGATCAGTGATACCAACATACTATTTGCAGCACTCCACCCTGCTGTGATAGTTGAAGAATCAGAAGAGTCCCTTAGTTCATCACCATCAGCAGATCAGCCTCATTCATTCAGCATCTATATCATCATCGAAGAATCATTTTCCTCATCTTCATATCGGTTATCTTTATCATCGTCGTCGTCATTCATCCTCTTCCTCACTTTAAGTCGAAATTGAAAATTGGTTTAGTTTTTTAAAATGCAATAAATATTGGGGATTTTTTTGTGTTGCAGATGTCAAGGCTCGTGGAAGAGTATATAACACCAGAATGGATCAGGACTTAACGTAAACAAAAGCGAACAGAGAGAAGGAGAGGGAAAAAAAGATCTCCCCAACAAGGGTGAAAGCATGACGACACTGCACGATCCTTTACTTGTGACCATAAACTCTGGGTCTTAAAACACCCTCGAGTGTGCGCTGCTGAAGCTATCCAGGCAGGAAGTGTAAAGCGGTATACACATGGGGCTCATGACGTTCAACACCTTGATGCATTCATCGGTTTTCAGAAGGGCTATGTTTGGTTATTTTGTTACGCCCGACTGCAAACCCACCTGCGTTCGTGAGGCGGTAAAGCAGAGGAAAGTTCTCGTGTGACAGAGTATACCTGCAGATGTTGTACGTCAATCTCGAGTTTTTCTGCTGGAACACCTGCTCAGGTATCCTCGGTGGCTCAGGGTTTTGCGTTTCCTCATGACAGGCTTCTTGCACTCTTCAGCAAAGCTTGAGCATTTTGTCACAGTAAGCCTTCAACAATGCTTCAAGCTTCTGTACCTTTCCTGAAAAGCAGGTCATGTGGGTACACAGTTCAGTTTTCATACATCCCAGCAAATGATAAACTTTCACACACCATCCACGCTGCCACTTACAGCAGCAAAACAATAGCAGCACAAATAAATGAATAACTTCGGTGATGAAGCACAAAGAAAAAAACTTATTTTTTAAAATATATATATATATTCGCAAAAGTGAGATAAACAACCCATCAGATGAGAATCTCACATGGGTTGGTCGGATTTACCACACAGGTTATTCACGAAGATATCTGTACGAATAAATGCTAACGTTGTGTGTCAGTGTGTGCGTGTGTGTCAGTGTGTGTGTGTGTGTATTGTGTGTGTGTGTGTGTGTGTTCTCCTCCATAACTCCAAAA
Organism: Eptatretus atami; assembly: GCA_035128595.1. NCBI lineage: Eukaryota > Metazoa > Chordata > Myxini > Myxiniformes > Myxinidae > Eptatretus > Eptatretus atami. Next base: position 13,038 of record JAXMNL010001060.1, read on the forward strand.
CCATGAACTTAGCAGCCTGAAAGCTTTGCATCCATAACTAAAGAAAACTTCCAAGCTGGAAGTGCGTGAGTGTTAAATGGATGCTTTACATTTAATTAAAACACTCCTTTTGATGATAATTAACTGCCCTCATTTAATAGCCACCTCACTCTCTGGGGTCTTAAGCGTTTCCTGGTAACCTCGCTGGGGTCTGAAGCCGCCACATTTTTTGGCCTGCCAACCATGGCCTTGACTTGGAACAGGCCGCAACGATTTCTTCACGATAAAGTTTTTTTTTTTTATCCACTTTCCTCACTCATGTTACCGAATGGCCTGTCATTCGAAGCTACGAATCGCTGTATAATCACTTTGTAAGTACTGTAGTTTTCCACAAAACCGAAGCTTGGAAGAGTTTCATGCATAATACGATTTTTCCAAGATCTACTTCTCACGGACTAATAAGTGATCATCGAAATATGATTTCGGTTTTGCAGGATCGGCATATCTTCGGACGAAATAAGTGATGTTTCAAATCTGTTGTGAAATCTGATAATTTAAAGACATAAAGAGGTCTTGTAACTTAAGCGATACTGTTGGGATTTGTAACCTTTTTCTTATGACTTTGTTGTTCCCAACTCTTATGTCACTCACTTGCAGTTAATCAAAAATATATTCTTGCTTGCTGTTCACAAAAAGGAACATTGTGTAAAGAGATAAGCGATGTGGTCAACCTTGGAGTAATGCCACAGGGAACGGCTGATGTAAGCGAATTATGGAGTAACTTTACTTCCCCTTTACTTACTTATGCCACAGTTGTTGAGGACATAAGCCTAGTTGGCTAAAACAGGCTGGTCTGGGAAAAAAGGACAATGTGTGTAATGGCATTGTTGAGATAAACAGTGTTATATAAGGGAGTGATTCAGCGATTCTGGCATGGCACTAAGCCTGTAGTTGGTTTAGTGTAGGGTGGCAGCTTGGGATCCCAGGGTCCTGAGTTCAAGCCCCGTTGGGCCGCTGAATTAAAATCCAACCAGCGAGGTTGACTCAGCCTGTTTCATCCTTCGAGGTCGGCAAAATGAGCACCAGTGGACTGAGTAATGGCGCGACACGCGATCAAGCGGCATTAGCGCGTACCCAACCAATGATGCAACCAGCAGCACAGGCTGCACTCGATAGTGAGGCAGAGCACTCTCCGGTTTCCTCAATTCCTAATGGGGTTTCATTTGGTGCCTGCTTTCCGTGCGCACGTATTGATAGATATAAACAGTTTTCTCTCAAGTACATCGGTGTCTTCATGCCTTTGGTGAAGGGTGCATCGCACGCTCCGACAATTGGCGCCAGCGGAGCAGGGGCGAGACGAGGTGGAGGAGAGGTGGGGATTGACCCTTGGGACCAAAGAGAAAAAAAGCTGTGCACCAATTTGAATAAGGTAACGCCTTTGGTGCTGGGGAGTTTAAATTAGATACTCTCTTTCTCACCCAAGTTTTGTCCATCCCTGGCTTCTGCAATACTCGTCCTCGACCAAAATAACCGGTAAAGATAAGTGTGGAGAGGAATTGTTATTGGGTCTAGCAAGGGTTGTTAACTTAAGCGGTCCTGAAAGGGAGTTTGAGGGCTGGAGGGCCATATGGCTGAGGATTGCCTAGTCGGACCCAAGAACAACTCGGGAAGGGATTCAGCAATGTATGAAACAGATTTCAAAAAACGAGAGGAGAGAAAGAACCTCCTCGGATTACCCCTCTTTACAAATTTTTAAATACATGGGATGGTAGCAGTGGAACAAAAAATGATTGCTAGACGTAATGAACGCTGAAGGATGACTTACCGTGGCCAGAGGGGTGGTCGTTTGACCTCCGAGTCATGCAGAATTCTGGCGGAAGAGCCTGCTAAGACGCCATAAACCATCCACGAAGGAAACGCCACTGGCGTTTGGAATAATGGCAGGAGGAGCAATTAAAAGAATCAAGCACAGCCAAGCAAGCAACCTTGGCGCGGTAAAGGTGCTGAAGCTTCAGGCGTCAACTAGAAGGTGCAGAGCGCAAAAGCTAAGGATGCGGAGCATCAGCCGCCGCCAGCCTCGCCAGATAACAGGAATGGCTATCATCTGTCCCGTCGCAGCATCGCGGGCAGGGGTATCTAACACCGAGATAGTACCAATAAACACCCCAACCCCCGCATACCAACCGCTTGGGACTATCTCAGTCAGCTGCACGGTATCAGCTGTTCGCACCCGTCGACTGGGCGACCATATGGCGTCCAATATATCTAAGATCCCAGGTAAGGATTGAACGATGACATATGTGTGGGGGAAAGTAAAATAACTCAAGGAGCCGGTGCCCCCCACCCCTACTATATCCCATGCGAGAATTGTCCCGGTATGCCCAGAGGTCCCAGGCAGCGCAAGCTGGGAACGGCGACAAGCAAGCCGCTGTCGTGGTATATCAACCGTTTAAAGAACATGAACTGAGATCAAATGTGTGGCAGAATTGGAATGTTTAAAATGAAACCGCGGACGGTATTCGTGAAAATAAAGCAAAAGGTTGCTCGTGATCACTGCACTGAAAACAACGGAAAAGTGAGGCGGAGCAAAACACACCCTGCTGTGGAATTGCCGCTTGTCAGGCTAGTGTGCGAAGATTTGCCTGATAGGGGGAAAAGGAAGCTGGGAGGCCAGCTCGTCTTTGAAATCGTGGACAAAACTGCGTTTGGATGGGTGGGAACAAATAAGGAAATTAACGTTTGATTGGGGGGAAAATTTATGACATCAGTTTGTGAATGGTTAGTTGGTTGCGGCAGTTTGCTACCATGGCATGTTTGAATGAGAATGATTAATGTGATGAGCTTAGAATATTTAAACCACTTGACGATGGGTAAATAGCATTTTATGTGAATGGAGGGTTGCAGAGTGGGGCATTTTGCAGAGGTTGTTTTAAAATTGACACGTTAGAATTGTGCCAATGGATCTTGCTTGGGCGGGCCATGCTGTTGGCGAACCGGGCGGGTGATGATTGTGAAGCTCCTGGTGTATTGCTGTTGGAGGTTTTGTTGTTCAGGTCAGTGCATTCTGGAACCTCCATGGTTTTTAGTTATAAAGAGAGAGCGTGTGCGAAAATATGTACCGTATTTTGCTTTGTTTGCATTAATAGCTGAAAGGCAAAGTGGCCATCTGTCAGGAACCGGCCGTGTGCAAGTGGAGCGTGGTCCAAGGATTTGGCAGCAGACACGCGTGTCCTGGTTCTTGGTGCAGGGCTTCGATGGGACACGGATTCTGGTTGTGATGTGAAAATACAAATTTGCATACATAATTATATTAGATGCCGTACATCAACTGTTGATGCTGTTAAATTCGCAAACAGGCGATGCATTTAAACGTGCGTTCAGCCCCTGGAAAAGGACGTTGATCTGGATGGCCTGTCTGATCGCCATTAGTCATGAACATTTAAGATCTCACGATGTCCTTTGGAGAGGCGTGGGCAGTTATCCGCAGCATTAATGCAGAGTGAGACCATAGGGACCGGTGATCCGAGGGTTGAGGTCAATATGGTTTAATGGGTTTTTTAAAAAAGAATTTTACCGCGGTATCTCCAAAAAAAAAAAAAAAAAAAAAAAAAAAAAAAAAGTGCACAGTTTGAATTTTGTGCATTTACTTCGGCTGTGGATAATAGCAAAGGGCCCGTGTAAGAGCATAATTGAAAAATATGGCAGAATGAAACTTGATCCCCTACTGTATCCGCATGCACCCTTATAGGGGCGCTGGCTCGTCAAAGGCCATGGAGTGGCCGAAGGCCGAGTGCGCAGCATGCAATCTAGCCAAGGATAGAAGCATAACAATACATATATGGATTCCTGATATTTGTACAGGATGGACCACACGATGTCGCGGACAATTTGGAAATAAGAGTAATAACATCGCAAGGTTATGCCATCAAAAAATTGGTAAAATTGATAGTAGAAGCTAGTGTATTGTCAAATGTTTGGTGATGTGCTGCCTGTTTGGCTGTTGGTTGCATCATTGGTTGGGGCATGGCTGTGCCGCTGATGCGGTGCCCCTATTGCCAGTGTACTGATGTTCATTTTTTGCCAACATTGGAGGAGGACAGGGCTGAGTCAAAACTCCTGGATTGGGTTCGGTGGTCAAGGGGACTCTAGGGATCCCAAGCCACCACTCTAAACTGCTAAGCCAACACTAGGTTATAATATTGGTAGTGTTAGAAAAAAAACATATTGGACATATACATGATGGACAAGGCCAACGATTAGTTTCTGTGCTGCTCGAACAAGGTTGAGAAAGAGTTTGACAGCAGTCAGGACAAGCGCTACTGGAAACCAGCTGCAGAGGAACACCACGGCATTCCAGCCCTCGGACTGGTGAACCATCAAGGTGTTCAACGGAGAGGAACGCATGAAGACACGTTGGACCGGACGCCACAGGTATACTGCGTTACCCACATAGCTGTCAAGTGCAGAAGGTAAGCAATCATGGACTCACGCATCCTCACTACAAAAAAGGGCATACAGGAAAGTTTGTAAACGAGAAAGGAAAGGAAATCTGCAAGTGGAAGAATGTTACTGGAGGTTCTTGACAGATGTCAGCAGGGCTTTTGATTAGCATGGTGGCAAAATCGTGATTATATGGCACCCCAATAACAGATAGTGAGGCATTATGGGAATGTCATTGGAGAGCAAAATGTTTGGTTAAGAGTTCAATATAGGGAAACAAGGAATGGTGGACAGGTAACGCAGGGAAGAAGAAGGTAAACATTGGGACCAATTCCAGAGAAAGGCGTGTATGGGAAAAAAAAAGCACTTATATGACCCTTACATCATAATTATGCACTCGTGTGACATGGATGAAGGGGACATAGGCGCTGTATTGCCTGAACGAGCATAGTGTTAACATGAAAGGATAAAAACTGGGACAAGGATAGATACTCAGGATATGAATGACATAATCTCGTGGAACCCCAGGCATCATTAAGTGGTATATTGTCTGTGACCTGGAGGACACATAAGAAAAGGAGGCTGCCAAAATATCATGATACAATCCAGGTTGGAAGATTGGAGCATGGTTGCAAGGATCGTGGGTTGGGGGAACCATTCTCAGGTTCTTGCTGAAACAGGATTCCTGTGCGTGATTGGATATCATTATATTGGTCTGTATTAAAGCAGCATCATGCTGGCTGCGAAAGGTGTTAGAGGATGGCATCTGAAGTCAACACCCAAGAAGCCCGAAAACCAAACCCGAACCTGAGATGACACTTTTAGCTGGGAGGGAAAGGGACTTTTCCAATAAAAGGGCAATTTCTCCACACCTCCCACAACACAATTGTAAAAAACCTTTTTTTTTTTCCCCCCTCCCCCCCCCCCCCCCGGTTAACCCCCCCCCCCCTTTGCTTTTTTTTTCCCGACGTATCACCTGCTTTAATACGTATGCTTTGTGCACCAGGCACTGTGATAAATATGGAGAACTTATTCAATTGCATTGCACAGCTAAAAACTTGGAAGTGATGATTTGTATTGTAATGTTGCGAAAGGAAGATGAAAATGTAAATGTGGATGTTCGAACATAGATGCTGCAGATTCTGGCATAAATATTTTAATGGAACTGGAATATGGATATAGCACCAAAAGTTAAGTATGGGTCCAGACTCAGACTTGCAGCCTGACAGTTTTTGGATGAGATTACTGAGTGATTTGTTAATCAGGGGCGTTGGCCATGTGATTCCATCTTTTGTGGGCGGGTAGCTTTCC
>JAXMNL010001064.1:0-13839 GCA_035128595.1 Eptatretus atami
TCCTATGTCTTTATCGCCTTCGCCTTGTAATTTATTTCTAGACGTATCGATTTGTTCTCTCTGTATTTCTCGACGTACTCGTTGTATATTGGTTTAACGCGTTCGTGTTCTGGTCTTTTGGCGTATCGGCATTTCGTAGTATTTCTGCGTTCGTTGTCCCTCATTGTCTTAGACAATTTTTGTATAATCATGTACTTTATAGCCATATCAGATTGTGGTAATTGTACTTTTGCTAACTGATTGTAATAATTGTATTTGACTTACTGATTGTAATAATTGTAATCTTTAGGGTTTGTTATAATTAGTAGTCTTTTCACGTCGATGTAATTATGGTATTATCGATACTGCATTGTACTTGTTTTAATAGGTTGCATTTAATATAGTACTTTTGATTTTGCCATTGTACTTTATGTTATAGACCTTACTGATTGTCTGATTGTCTTAAAGGCGTACGATTGTAGTTGGTTTTAAGTGACTTGCTCAATTGTGAGAGTATTAGGAAGTATTCACATTGTTCGTCTGTGCTGTATTTAGACGTATGTTGTATATGTATTTATAGACGTACTCGCATTGTTAATAGTATTTAAGCGTATGGCTTGTATACTATGTTTTATGATATCATTGTAATGTGTATTATAGACTTACTCAATGTTAGATTGTTTTTATTGACGTATCACATTGTAATCATGTATTTGATAGACGTCTCAATTGTATATATGTATTTTATAGACTCCTGTTATATACTTTATAGATATCACATTGTTAATATGTCCTTATGACCATACAATTGTATATGTATTTATAAGACTGATGTAATTGTCTTATAGAGACGTACATTGTATAATATGTCTTTAGGATACATTGTATGTAATTTTAGCATATCATTGTGTTGTATTATTTAGCCTACTCATTGTATATGTATTTATGACTGCTCATTGATATGTATTTATAAGAGTATCATGTAATATGTTTTTTTTTTTTTTTAGCTTCGATAGTATTGTATTTTAGCGTATTATTGGTAGATATATAGTATTTATAGATGACGTACTCAATTGTATATATGTTTTATGAGTTAATTGTAATATGTATTTATAGGTTCTTGTAATATGTCTTTATGACATACTGATTGTATAATTGTTTTATGAGTTAATTGTACTTGACTTTTGCGTATGTTGTATATGTTTTATTAGAATACGCTGTATTTGTGCTTTATGGCGCTACTACATTGTTAGTTGTACTTTTGATGTCACGTGGAGAGTGTCTTGGAGACGTTTCAATTGTAATTATGTGCTGTTTTATAGACTACTCGATTGTATATATGTACTTTATAGAGTATCGATTGGTTATAATATGTCCTTTTAGCCGTACTCACGGTATATTGTATTTAGAGTATGATTGTTAATTTGTATTTATAGGCGTATTCGCATTATGATGTAGTCTTCATAGATCTCGCATGTAAATATATGTCTTTTTAGACCATAGCTTGTATATATATGTTTTATGACTATTGATTGTGATAATTGTCTTTTAGCTCTCGATCTGTAATATACTGTTATGACGTATCATTGTCATAATATGTATCTTTGGCGTATTCGTTATTGTTATTTGAGGTACTTCATTGTATGAATGTTATTGGACTTTACTCCCTGTATGTTCCTTGATGCTATTATGAGGGGAGATTTGTATTTCCACTGTATTGTATTTTTGAGTCGAATTTAAATTTGTGAGGATTGATAATAGGCGACTCATCCCAAGATTGTAATATGTACTTTATAGATTACTGCTTGTAATCTTGTATTCGCGTAACTGCGATTGGGGATATTGTCAACTGATGTTTGATTAGTTGATATAGATTCATATGAATAATTGAGTAGACTGAAGCAATTCGGCGACGTAAGGCCTATTTATGTAATCGTTGATGTGGTGTAATTTTTGATGGGGTCTTCACACTGTATGCTTAGTATTTTTGATGTGATTTAAATGTGATATTGACGAAAGTGTTATACATATCACTAGTACGACTTTTGGGAACTGTCAAACTCTGCTATGTATAATTTTTATGAATGTTCGATGACGTAAAATGTGATTGAGTTAGTTAGTTAAAGGTCCTTACATAACATCAAATGGATCTATTATAAGAGTACTCCAATGTAGTATGTATTTAATAAGATGTTGTGTGCGTTTTCGTGATACTTACTTATGCATCCGTGTTTTTATTTGGTTTCAGGATTGGTTAAGAGAACATGTATTCTATAACGCTGTTGTTATGTGGGTTTATATGTTGATTGCCGTAGGAGGGTTTGTGCTACTGTTGAAATTTCATGCACTGGGTACAGCTGACACAAGAGTGGTGCGTCAGCATTGACTGATGTGGAAGGACTTAAGTTCGACTCTCAGCGGCGAGTTTGACTGTGGGCACAGTAGATTCTGTTAGTCACGGTTGTGATGTATCTGCGACATTTGGTATCTGTAGGCATCGAATGGTATGCGCAATAAGTCCTTTGTTTCGTATAATCAATGAAATCAATTCCTCGCTGAATTGCCTTGGGAACTTTCAGTTGGCCGGGGGAGAGAGAACGATCCTGTCATTGAATAACACATTTGAAATATCTCAATGGAGGACGTTAGATGACAAAGAGAGAGAGAATAAAAGGGAAGAAGAGAATGAAGAAGAGAGAAAATAAGATGCAGAAAACACGCGTTGAGATAGAGTGAGTATACGAAATCTAGCGTTCATACACGATTGTATGGCTGTCAGAGACAACGAAAGCCATTTGTCAGCGCAACGAGTTCGTCTTATCCTATCATGAAGGATGTGATCCAAGCTTTTCCCATTCTGTCAATGTGGTGAGCTACCTGCGAAGGCAGCAGCAGAGGAGGCAACTCTTGTTTCTTTGTCTTTCTTGATTTTTGCGGAATGAAATGGGATCAAGAGCGCGAGTGCAATGGTGCGCAGCCGCAGCTGGGTTACGGTGAGGCCTCAGAAAAAAAGTGGCGAACTTTGCTGGGGAGATGTCCCTTAAGTGAACTGGTGAATCAATCAAATATGGGTGGAGTACCGAAAGTGCGTGAGCAAGTGAGATATGGCTAGTAGTACCTATAGTATATCGGAACGAGATGAGAACATGTTCTAGACTGGGAGATTTGATTTCGGAAGACAGTTTCGAAAAGATCGTTTTGGCGCGAATTTCTGTAGATCATGTCAGGTATGGTCTAGCAACTTAACAAAACTCCTACGATAACAAGTTTTGTTTCAGCGACACTGTGAGAGAGGTTGGGTGAGTTGCCCGATTGGTTACTCTGGCTTTTTTTCAGAACTGTTAGTGTGGAGTGGTTGATGGGCAGGCATAGTGCTCTCCTAATTTCCGTTCTAGTAACTAAAAGGACAAAAGTGTTATTGGGTAGGGTGTGACATGGCAGGGTTTGAAAGTGAAGGGATACAAAGTGATGTGTTTTAGAGTTATAGATGGTAGAAGTAGACCGGAGTGCGCAACCTGCTATTTTTTTTGAAGCTACGAGATTTTATTAAGCATTCACTTTTCATGGGTCGGTCATCGAGGACGGTGCGGGGGATTTTTGAGTGGGTTAAAGGGAGGGGAGGGGTCAGAGGGAGCGACATACACCAGAAAACGATTTGATAAGCACGCACAGGATTTGTAGGAGGGAAGAGATGGTTTGAGAGTTAGACTGAGCTTAGAAAGATGTGTTTCGGCTCACAAGGGTAGACCAGACTTGTTCTGAACCTTTCTGAAGGAACTGAGTTACCTCAGTGTAGGGTTTGCTTCATCATGAGTGCTAGAAGCCGCTAAGAGGGTTTGGTTCAGGACACTGCTCTCACAAAGCTTATCCAGGTGAGAGCTATGGGTAGACTTCGAGGAAGGGAAGCAGGTCCAGTCCCGGCGGTGCATCCTGACGTTTGTGCTGGTGCAATGCAGTGTTTATTTCGTTGAGCTAGTGATGACGGAGGGGATAAATGCTTTGTTGGCAGTTGTAGAGAGAGAGAGAGACAAGTTTGGAGAATATGATATTATTTTGTTCTCTAGTGTAGGAGTTGATTGTTCTGGTGAGCGGAAGTTGAGCTGATGGGGATATTGTCAGTTGATGGAATGCTTGTAAGTATTCGCATATTTGTGCTGGAGGCTATTTGCAGTGTAATAAAATGTGCCAGATTCTGAAGCGGCACGCAGGGTGCTTCCTGCAAGAGGCCGACTGAGATTCGGTTGACTAGACCGACGTTGCAGATAGAAACCTTGGTTGGAGTGGGTGACAGAACATGCAGAATTTTCATGAAATGACGGTATTAACTGATTTATCTAACCTTTTGCCTGGTGGGTGAGGCGAGAGGAGGTTTTACGTCAATTCCATCGAACTTAACAGCGAACATTGAATATGGGTTTTTCTTTTCACCAGCATGACGCCTTCGGTACCACGTGTCGCAAGTCACGATCTAATTGTCCTGACCTTCATGGTTGGAACTGGCCCCAATTTTTTCCTAGTGGTCTCCGCTGTCTTTGTGACCCATTTCACTGTTATTAATGTGTTTTTGTCTGGCTTCTCCTTTTTCCTGGTCCTTGAATGTACATGCACTCCACATTCGATTCAATTGGTCCTTGTCTCGTCACTCAGGGTTTTGAGAGACAGCCTTAACCGTTCACATCTATGTTAAATTTCGATGAACTGCTGGGTTTTGGGATGTTCGGATTCGCAAAATCCAGATCTTTCTCCCTCGCTTAACCCATCACTCTCCTACCGTCCTCCTTCAAATTTAAATTTCTATGATGTTTTCTTCGCATCCATCTTTTCCACCCAATTTCCCTCCTCACACCATTTTTTGTCCGCGCCCTCTATCTTGCTTTCGGCTCTGCTGTTGGTGTTCCCTCTCTCGTCTGTTCTTTTGTTCTGTTGATTCCGATCGTTTCAGTGTATCGTACTAGCTCTCCAGACCCAACGATGTGTACAAAAAAACAAATTTCAACAAACGTAATCCCTTGTATTTTCATGAGGTGAGTGCATGTTGGTTACCGATCGATTCAATCAACTGTCTGGGCCGTGCAAGTTCTTCACTGAACGTCTCGACGATCAAAACAATTTGGTTATTACGGAGCTTGGTGTTCAGTATGCTGCAACGGCATGAAGGAATAACACGTCTCTCTGGAAACAACCTCCGTAAATGTAACATTAATCGTTGTTTGTAATAGTAAACTCAATACGTGAGTTCAGACTTGTTTGAGCAGGGTATCATACCACAAACTCAGATTTGATCTTCATTTTCACAATATATAGGAAGAAAGAACAAAGGACAAAGCAGTTGTTCAGAACGTTTAACAGTTTAACAATCAGATTCATATCAAAGCACAACAAGGTTATTATCCCCGCCAACCAAACGAAGTTGCGGGGATATAGAAGTGGGTTCCGTCCATACGTCAATTCGTTTCGGAGCTTAACTACAAATCTCAGATATTTTACGAAATTTGGTAACATATCAAGCAAGTGGTGAACTGGGACTTTTGAATTTTTCTACTGTAGGTCACCATGGTTGGCAGCATGTTGGATCAAAAAATATTAATAATGTTCCTGGAATCAGCATAACCGAACGAAGCGAAAATTTGCAACTATCATCCTTCATAATGTCTGCCATACAGAGTATTTGAGAAAGATGTCCGAGCTGGTCCACATGTCCGAGCTGTGTCAATGTCTGAGCTGTATCAAGCCATCGAGTGTATAATGTGAGACTGCGAGCTGTAGTCAAGTCACGATCTGTATCAGTGTGTATTCCGAGATGTAATCGTCGAGCTGTATCAATTCTGAACTGTGGTCATGTCGAGCTGTATCAGCACTGTTAATCAGAGCTGTAAATGTCTGAGCTGTACAATGTCAGAGCTGTTCAAGTTACGAGCTGTATAATGTCTGACGTAATGTCATGTATCAATGTCGAGCTGTTCAATGTGACTGAACATCTGGCTTATAATGTCAGTGTAATGTGAGTGTATAATTGTCGAGTGTATCAAGCTGATGTATATGCAGGTGTGAATGCGTTATCAATGTCTGGCGTATCAATGTCGGTAAATGTCTGATATAAATGTCTGACCTTATAATGCCGGAGCTGTATCAATGTCCGAGCTGTGGCAATCAATATTGTGCATGACTGTCGGTGTATCAATGTCTCGACCTGTATAATTCAAGCTAATAATGTCATGTATCATGTCGAGCTTGTATTAATGCAAGTGTCGTCTGTTGATGATATCGTGTATCATGTTGAGCGTTGATCAATGTCTGAGCCTGTATAATATGCCGAGTGTATCAATGCAGTGTGTATGTCCTGTATCAATTCGCTGTATCAAATGTCTGAGCGTATCAATGTCCGAGGTGATTAATGTCCGAGCTGTCAATGTCTGTTATGTCTAGTATATGTCTGATGTTCCGCTGTATGTCACGATCAAGTTCGAGCTGTATCAATGTTGACCTGTATCAAGCCGAGCATGTATCATGACGCTGACAAGGCGAGCTGTAATTGCATGTCGTCAGCTGTATCAATGTGTGACGACAAGTTCGAGCTTATAAATGTCTGACCTGCTATCAATGCCGAGCTGATAAATGTCGAGCTGTATCAATTCGAGCTGATAACTCTGCACCTTCAATGTCGGCGTATAATGTCCGAGTGTATCAATGTTGGTACTGCTGTATCAATGTCGAGCTGTCAATGTCCGAGCTTATAATGTCGTTGAACTGCAATCCGAGCTGTATCATGTCTGAGCTGTATCAATGTCGAGCTGTATCATATGTTAGCTGTACAATGTGATTGTATCAAGTCTGATTATCAATGTCCGGTGTATCAATGTCTGAGCTGTAATAATGTCCGACTGTACAATGTCGAGCTTTTCTCGGATTGCCTTTTCGGAAGGACATTTTCATCAGAAGGGAATAAAAGTCGTGGCTTCTGCCTCTTTAACTTGACCATTTTTTCAGGTCATGACCCAATTATAGAATTTAACATTTCACTATTTTTTTTAAAACCTTTTTTTCTTTAATAATTTATCCCTTGAATGTTGATGAGTAAAGGTCGAATGAGGTTCAACAAGATTTGCCATCACTGGATCATGAGCCCAGGGAGTCATGGGGATCACCAAGGGTAAGATGGGGAGGCAGGGTAAGCTTCTTGGCGATCAAATACTTTTTGTTATTATAATTATCATATAAACATAAACTACGTGTGAACATGAAGAATGAGTTGTGTGGTTCAAACTTCGATGGAGGAAGAATCATCACGAACATCGGTCGACTTCACTCACAACAAGATCTGAAACACAAACAATCCATAAACTAAACTTCATGAACAAAGATGTGTCGGAGTGAACGTCACGTACGGGTCCGACGCCTCATCTCGGGTGAACGACATGGACCCGCGTTTGATGGGGATCATCCTCTCGGATTCGACGTGTCCTCCATGAAGCGCTCGTGATCCAGGAGTGTTGCGTTTGTACACGGGAGATTCTGGATCATCGCATGTACGTGCGAAGAGCGAAAGACACGAGTGAGAGCCTGAAGAGTTCCGGAAAAAAATAAAACCACGTGATCAGAAAGTCATCGAATGACGGTCTTCTCGCTGCAAAGTCGCGCCGCCCAGTCACGTGACAACGGTAATAACGGGAAAACTAATTAATTGATCGTGTTACGAGTAAAACTACCACAGGTAAAATTCCTGAACAATGAACGAATTGATATTACACTCTGAGCCAAAACTGAATCACAAAAAATAAAGTGGAGATGCACCTCCGGTAACCTGGTGGAAACACACTCGTTCTACGTCCTTCCGGTGCCAAGAAGATGTTTTCAATGTACCACGAAGTTCCATCTCGGTAATTTGTATTACTAGTAGCGGCCGTAGGACTGGCCCTAGGTGCGTAAACGACGACTGATTGGGGCATTATTTCAATTAGATTGGACCAACCGATCAATAATGGCCTAAATTGGGAAACATACTCAGTCCCACAGCGTCAATTTGACGTCATATCAAACAAAAAGATTGTGTGAAGGAAATTGCCCTCTTCTCCTCGCCCCTCTCTCCTCTCTTGCCCCCTATCTTCCCCTAGTCTCGCCCCTCCTCCCCCCTCCTCCGCCTTTTCTCGCCTCTCTCTCGCCCCCTCTCTTGCCCCTTCTTCCCTTTGTCTCGCCCTCCTCTCCCCCTCCTTCTCGCCTCCTCCTCGTCCCACTCTCAATCCCCCCCTTCCGTCCCACTTATCTCTTGGCAGATATTGATCGACAGATAAAATGGCCGTAATTGGGAACCTCTACCGATATATCAAAACCTCGAAAGGCACATCCGCGGTCCAGCAATAACTGGCAAGTTTCAATCAGGATCGACGTCAATCGTGCAAAAAAATATAAAAAGAATTAAAATAAATAAATAAACCTTAATTGTACTCATTTGTGACGTCAAGCACCGTGTCTTGTCATTTGGTAGACAGATAAATGGCGAACTTGGGAACCGCTTGTCGATTCATATCAAACATTGAAAAGGCAATCAGCGGGTCCCCAGCAATATTCCTGGCAATTTCATCAGATCGGACGTCAATGTGCAAATAAATATAAAAAATTAAAATAAAAAATAAACATTATGTGAGCGTCATTCGTGACGTTTCATAGCACCGTGTCTTGTTCATTGGTCGACAGATAAATGGCCGAACTTGGAACCGCTTGTCCCGATTAATACAAACTGAAAAGGCACATCAGCGGTCACTATTCCTGGCAGTTTAATCAGATCGGACTGTCAATCGTGCAAATAAATAAAAATAATTAAAATAAATAATAAAATAAACATTAATGTGACGTCAATTCGTGAATGTCAAAGCACCGTGTCTTGCATGTGGTCGACAGATAAATGGCTAACTTGGGACCGTTTGTCCGATTGATTAAACCTTGAAAGGCACAGTCAGGGTCCCCGGCAATATCCTGGCAAGTTTCAATCCGATCGGGACCGAGATCGTCCGGTTATCATAATTGGGAAAAATTGGCAGATAAGGTGAGAGGTGGAACAGACACCTTCAGCTGCCATCTATACACTTTTAACACTGAAAAAGCAGTAAATGGCCCGTAACTTGGGAACGCTTGCCGATTGATACAACTCGAAAGGCACATCTGCGGGGCGGCAATATTCCTGCAGGTTCATCAGATCGGACGGTGTTCGTCGCGAAACGGGGTCGCAGACAGAACGACCACCACACACACACAAACAGATTGTGGAATTATAGAAGTAGATGTGCCTGACTATGCGTGGCTGTGTCACATGGACAGAGAAGATACACCTCCACAAACGTTTAACAGTCACTAAGATATGAAATAAACCTTGTTAGGATGGTATTGGTTGTTGTTGGTGTGTAATCTAGTGTACAGGTGAAGGTGATTAATGTACGTCACAGCGAAACAACAGCCCACCGCACCTGCGCCACATGCGCCCTCCCGCCCCGCGACCCCGTGATATAGCGACCGCCTCCGCGCCACTTCGCTAACAAGTACCGCCAACTTATGCCCCGTCGGTCACATGCCCGAGCGGCGCCTGGGCAGACGGCGACGGCACTACTCCCGTTCAACGGCCGCCCGTACGGTCGATCCACCCTCCTCGACGATGCTTTGCAGTATACCTCAGGTCCTTTGAGGAAGGTTGATAAATCTTTGATATCCTTCACTAACCTAAAGATATGAGGAAGTTGTGGGTGGGGGGGGGGGTTTGGGGGAAGGGGAGGAGAGGAGGTTTGAGGGGCAGGAGGGGGGGTTGAGGGTGAGTCCTTTATAGGAGAGTAAGCGACAACCTAACGAATTAAACGCATTTTGGAGTTCCAATTCAGTGCGGTGCGCGTAGTGCGGAGCGCCGTATGGGCGCTGCGCATTGAAGCCGGTGTATTCCATTATTCTTCCTGTATGAGAGATGGGAATCGGTCCTTTTACATGTTGATAATTTGGACAAATTATGTGAAGAATGAAGATAGAAGATTATGAACTAAGGAAGCAATTAGAAGAAGAAAGTTACAGAGCTGGTTGTTGATTTAGTCACAGACATTTAAGATCATGATGAAAGAAGGAATGAATGACAATCCCGTGTGCTTTTTTCAGCCTCATTTTAATTCCGGAGGCGAGAGCGAGACATCGAACTTCAGCTCCCTGTTTATACATGTAAATAAATTTAAGTGTATTTGTATATTTGCCGTTGTTTGACTTTGTTATCGTGTGTGGGATATTATTTTTGTGATGTTTAATTTTTCATATTAAGAATATTAATCCTAAACTTGGCTGCTTGTGACCGATATATATTAATCCACAAAATGAGTAGCCACGACCCGACCCGGCCTCATTCCTGTTTCCCTCATTTCCCTTATGTTTCCTCATGTTTTCCTCATTCCCTGAAGGTAAAGCAGTCCGACCATTCCACACTCCGAAGTTGGATGGGCTCCTCTTCTTTGGGGTGTGGCCTGTTTTAGTATCATAGATTGGCAGTTAACCCCACACAATAGCATTTTAAATCTTTGGTATAAGTACTCTTAAGAAGCTAGGGTTAGGTTAGGGATTAGGGTTAGATGTAGTTTAGGGTCAGGTTTAGGGTTAGGGTAGGGTCAGAATTAGGGTTGTGTTTGACCTAAACCTGCCTTTGGAAGAGTGGGCGTTTAGCGTGGGCCGATGCACCGTTACTCTTCATTCTCTTTTGTTTGAAGTTGGTTTACTTTGACTTTGAGTCTGAGTCTGACTTTGGAGACAGATATTTCTTACGAAAACCTCACACCGCACCCCAGTTACACTCGTACTCGCGAGACCAAACCATCCTAAAATATTACATAAATTTTTACACCCCCGTCCAAACCGTGCCCCCACACCCTTTCTCCATGACAACCTTGATGGGTCGGAGCCGGGATTCCTGTTCCTTCAATGATCAGCGAATCCTTGACTTGTGCATCGTGTGGGTTAACAAATTTCACTTTTAAATTAATCATCGTCCACTTTGTACCTGCAAACGAGAGGGTATTACCATTTGGGAGTTTGTTTTGTTTGGTTGTTTTGTGTGTTTGTCTGTTTGGTTTTTCGCACAGAAATTTCGTGTTTTTTCCCACAAGTGCTTGTGGATTTAAGAAAATTTACACCAGAAGGAGCGGACTACTGCATGAGAATGTTTTACTGTCGCTGAGGAGACTGTGGCGGAGTGCCGGTAGAGACGGTGGCTCGAGTTGACTTTGTGGCAGAGAGGTGGCCAGGGAGATGGTGGCCGTGGTAGAGGTGGGTAGAACGATGATAAACAACAGACAATCGATGCTTGTTGATAACACATAAAATTAATTTATTTTAATTTTTCATTCATCAGCACGAGAAATTGTCTTGTTCTCACAATTTGGTTGAGGTGGAGAGGTCGAAGAGTCAGGGTCGTGCGAGGTGAAATCGATGAGTCACGGGCCGTCCCGAGCGTCAAGAGTGATGAGTCAGGAAGGGCGGGACGGTGGCGGGCCACGTCTCCACGGTGTATCAACACGTTTGGGTTTGATTTCTGTCTTGTGAATATTAACGCTGTGCGGTGTATAAAACGACTGGGTTTGATTTCTATCTTGTGAATATTAAACGCTGTGCGGTGGTATAATACCGATTGGGTGTTGGATTTTCTAGTCTGTGAATGTTTAAACGATGTGCGGGTATAACACAGATTGGGTTGATTTTTCTGTGGATGTTAAAGCGATGTGCGGTGTATAAACACGATGGGTTTAATTTCTGTCTGTGAATATTAAAACGCTTGTGGCGGTTGTTATAACTAACGACTTGGGTTTGTTTATCTGTGATGATTAAACGCTGTGCGGTGTATTAAACACGATTTTGTTGATTTCTATCTTGTGAATGTTAAAAGATGTGCGGTGGTATAAACGATTGGTTGATTTATAGTTGTGGATATTAAACGCTGTGCGGTGTATAAACACGCGAGATTTGGGTTTGATTCTATCTTGTGAATATAAACGCTGTGCGGTTATGAGAAAACGACTGGGTTGATTTCTATCTTGTGAATATTAAACGGCATGTGCGGTGTTAACAGATTGGGTTTGATTTCTTTTGTGAATGTTAAACGCTGTGCGGTGTATACACAGATTGGGTTTGATTTTATTTTGGTGGGATATTATTAAACGCTGTGCGTGGTATAACACGATTGTTTGATATTTCTATCTTGGACTATTACGCTGTGCGGTGTAATACAACGACTGGGGTTGTTTTTTCTTGTGAAATATTAACGCTGTGCGGTGTATAACACGATTGGTTTGATTTCTGATCTTTGTGATATATTAAACGCTGTGGGGTATAAACACGATTGGGTTTGATTCTATCTTGTGAATGTTCTAACGTGTGGAAGTGTTTTCTCCTGTCGAACTGTCGAGTCCCGATCGTGAGACGAATAACACGAATATGAGCCACGATGACAGTCCAAAGCACCGTCGGTAACCGGAGTGATGTAAAACGCCGGTGTGTTGCCACGTTGGTAAAGTGACGCAGGTTGGCATCTCCATTCATATTTTTTTCAGGTTTTGGTTCTGAGTGGTAATATTAATCTCATCATTATGCAGAATTTATGTGTTGTTAGTTTTTTCTCACACACAATTAAGGACAGAGAGAATCATGTTCCTTCCAGTCCGCAGTCACTGATCGAGGATCTCTCGGTGAAGATTGCACACCAACGAACATCCTGCTCCGAGCGGCTTCGAGTGGAGGAAAGACGGTCGTCCGAGAGGATACCTCATCGCGGTCGAATGGTCGGTTCCCGAGGATTAGAGGACCGCGGACCCGGTACGTGACGTTCACTTCGTCCGGCCATCTTGTGGTTCTGAAAGTTTAGTATTTACTTCATGATTGTTTGGTGGTTCAGATCTGTTATGAAGGTGAAGGTCGAGTCCGAGTTCGTCGATGATTCGTTCCTCAGATAGAGGTTGAAACCACAAAGACTCATTCTTCATTTATCTCAAATAATAATAGATATTAAGCAAACTAGTTTACAATGAGATATCTGTTGATCAAAGTTGAACACCTGGTCATCACAAGAGCCTCCATTGAGGAACGTGATACCGTGAACTCGCTAATCTCCTCAAGGATGGAACGTCATGACTCCTTTCCTCGGAGAGGAACTCAATGGCTTTATCTTCGCTCGGAGGAGGAACCGGTCCATGGACTCCTTTCTCCCCTCGGAGAGGGAACGTCCCATGGGACTCTTATCTCCCCAGAGAGGGAACGTCATGGCTCTATTCCTCGGAGAGGGACGTCATGGACTCCTTCTCTCTCCCGGAGAGGAAATGTCGATGGTTGTTAACCGAGGATAGGGTCCTTGGACCGGTACGTGAATTCACCTTCCGAAGCAAGATTTTTTGGTTCTGGTTGTTTGTTTTGATGGATGTTTTGTGTTTAGATTCCTGTGTGAAAGTGAAGGTCGAGGATCGATTTGTTGATTGATTCTTTTCTCCATACGAAGTTGAAGGCCACAAACTTCATTTTTCATGTTCACACGTATAAGTTTATGTTTTTGATGATAATTAAATAATGAAAACTAAGATATCTGGCGATGCAGAGCGTAGCCAAGCCTCCCCATCTTAACCTTCGGTGATGCCGCGATTACTCTGGGCTATGATTCAGTGATGGCAAATGTTTGTTTCGACTCTCATTCGACCTTGACCATCAACATTCAGGGATAAAGTATCAATTAAGAAAAAAATGGTTTAAAAAAATGTGAAAAATGTTAAAATCTATAATTGGGTCATGACCTGAAAATAGGTCAAGGTGTAAAAGGTCATGTCAATGCCACGTACTTTTTATTCCCTTTACTGATGCAAAATG
>JAXMNL010001067.1:174-13227 GCA_035128595.1 Eptatretus atami
AGAGAAGAGAGATTGTGATGATTAGTAAATGATTATTGTGTTGTGTGGAAAATGATGATTATTGTAAAATTATGAATGTTGTGTTGTGTGTAAAATTATGATAATTGTGTTGTGTGTAAAATGATGATTATTGTGTGTGTGTAAAATGATGATTTTTGCATTGAGAGTAAAATGCGATTGTTGTGTCATTAGTATGATGATGTGATGATTATTTTGTTGAGTTTAAAATGATGATTATTGTGTTGAGTGTAAAATGATGAAAATTGTTGATTGCGTGTGAAATGATATTGTTGTATCATGAGTATAGATGATAATGATTGTAAAATGATGATATTGTGTTGTGGTAAAATGATAATTATTGTGTTGTGTGTAAAATGATGATTATTGTAAAATGATTATTGTGTGGAGTTATAAATGATGATTATATGTGTTAGTTGTGACAATGATGATTGTGTTTATGTGTGAAATGATAATTGTTGCATTGAGTGTAAAATGATGATAATTGTTTCATGCATATAAAATGATGAATGTGTGTTATGAGTTATGATGATGATGATTGTAAAATGATTATTGTGTTGTGTGGAAAATGATGATTATTGTAAAATTATGATGTTGTGTGTGTGTAAAATTAGTAATTGTGTTGTGTGTAAAATGATGATTATTGTGCTTGTGTAAAATGATGATTATTTGCATTGAGAGTAAAATGACGATTGTTGTGTCATTAGTATAATTGATGAATGATTATTTTGTTTGATTAAAAATGATGATTATTGTGTTGAGTGGTAAAAATGATGAAAATTGTTGATTGCGTGTGAAATGATGATTGTTGTATCATGAGTATGAATGATGATGATTGTAAAATGATGAGATTGTGTTGTGGTAAAATGAAATTATTGTGTTGTGTGTAAATGATGATTATTGTAAAATGATTATGTGTGTGGAGTTTAAAATGAATGATTATTTGTGTTGTGTGTAACAATGATGATTTGTTATGTGTGAAATGATAATTGTTGCGTTGAGTTGTAAAATGATGATAATTGTTTCATTGCATGTAAAATGATGATGTGTTGTGTCATGAGTACGATGATGATTATTGGAAAATGATGCTTATTGTGTTGTGTATAAAATGATGATTGCTGTGTTGAGTGTAAAATGATGAATATTGTTTGTGGTGTAAATGATGATTATTGTGTTGTGTGCACAATGATGATTAATGGAAAATGATGATTATTGAGTTTGAGTGTAAAATGATGATTATTGTGTAATGTGTATATTAATGATTAATGGAAAATGATGCATTATGTGTTGAGTGTGAAATGATAATTGTTAGCATTGAGTGTAAAATGATGATTATTAGTGTTTGTGTGCACAATAATGATTCATGGAAAATGATAATTATCTTGTGTTGAGTGTAAAATGTGATTATTGTGTATGCGTAATATATGATTACTGGAAAATGATGATTATTGTGTTGAGTGTGAAATGATAATTGTAGCATTGAGTGTAAATGATAGATTATTGTGTTGTGTGCACAATGAAGATTCATGGAAAATGATGAATTATTGAGTTGAGTGTAAAATAATTATATATTGTGTCATGTGTAAAAATTATGATTACTGTTGGAAAATGATGATTATTTTGTTGAGTGTACAATGATGATATTGTGTTGTGTGTACAATGATGATGATTGTGTTATTGTGAAATTATAATTGTTGCATTGAGTGTAAAATGATGAAATTGTTTCATTGAGTATAAAATGTGATTATTGTGTTGTGTGTACAATGATGATTATTGTGTTGTGTGTACAATGATGATGATTGGTTATTGTGTGAAATGATAATTGTTCATTGAGTGTAAAATGATGACTATTTGTGTCATGAGTATGATAATGATGAATTCTAAAATGATGATTATCTGTGTTGTGTGTACAATGATGATTATTGTGTTTATGTGTAAAATGATGATTATTGTGTTGAGTGTAAATATATGATGATTGTTGTTGTTTGAGTATGATGATGATGATTGTAAAATGATGATTATTGTGTTGTGTCGTAAATGATGATTATTTTGTAATGTGTAAATTATGATTGATCTCGAAAATGATGATTATTGTGTTGAGTGTTCTATGATGATTATTGTGTTGAGTGTCAAATGATGATTATTGTGTGTTGGTTAAAATGATGTGATTGTGTGATGTTGTGAAAATGATCATTGTTGCATTGAGGGTAAAATGATGATAATTGTTTCCTTGCGTGTAAAATGATGATTGTTGTGTCATGAGTATGATGATGATACTGGAAAAATGATGATGTATTATTCTATATTGTGTTGTGTGTACAATGGTGATTAATGGAAAATGATGATTATTGTGTTGAGTGTAAAATGATGATAATTGTGTTGAGTGTAAATGATGATAATTTGTGTTCATTGATGTAAAATGATGATGTTGTGTCATGAGTATGATGATGATAATTGGAAAATGATGATTATTGTGTTGTGTGTACAATGATGATTATTGTGTTGTGTGTAAATGATGATTAATTGTTTGAGTATATAAATGATGATTGTTGTGTTATGAGTATGATGATAATGAATGTAAAATGATGATTTATTGTGTTGTGTGTAAAATGTGATTATGTGTAATGTGTAAAATTATGATTACTAGAATGATGATTATTGTGTTCAGTGTCCAATGATGATTATTGTGTTGTGTGTAAAATGATGATGATTGTGTGATGTGTGAAATGATAATTGTTGCATGAGTGTAAAATGATGATAAATTGTTTCAATTGCGTGTAAAAATGATGATTATTGTGTCACGAGTATGATTGATGATGAATGTAAAATTGATAATTATTTGTTGTGTGTACAATGTGATTATATCGAAAATGATGATTATTGTGTTGAGTGTAAAATGATGATTATTGTGTTGTGTGTAAAATGATGATTGTTGCATTGAGTGTAAAAATGATGATTGTTGTGTAATGAGTATGATGTGATGATTGTAAACATGATGATGATGTGTGTTGTGGTAAAAGATATTATTCTGTTGAGTGTAAAATGAATGATGAATGGAAAATGATGATTGTTGTGTAATGTGTAAAATGATGATTGTTGTGTTGATGTGTAAATTATGATTACTGAAAAATTATGATTATGGTGTTAAGATGTAAAAATGATGATTATTGTGTTGTGTGTAAAATGATGATTATTGTGTTGTGTGTAAAATTATAATTGTTGGCATTGAGTGTAAAATGATGATTATTGTGTTAGTGTGTAAAATGATGATTTTTGTGTTGTGTGTCAAATGATGATTATTGTGTTATGTGTGAAATGATAATTGTTGCATTGAGTGTAAAATGATGATTGTTGTGTCTTGAATATGATGACGATGATGATTGTAAAATGATGATTATTGTGTTGTGTGTAAAATGATGATCATCGTGTCATGTGTAAAATGAACATTATTGTTTCATGTGTGTGATGATGATTTTTGCAATATGATGATGATTGCGTTGAGTTTAAATGATTATTGTGTTGAGTGTAAAATGATGAAAATTGTTGATTGCGTGTAAAATGATGATGTTGTGTCATGAGTATGATGATATTGATTGTAAAATGATGACTTTGTGTTGTGTCTAAATTTATGATTATTGTGTTGTGTGGAAAATGATCATTGTCGCATTGATTGTAAAATAATGATTATTGTCTTGTGTCAAAATTTTGATCATTGTGTTGTGTGTAAAATGTTGATGATTGTAAAATGATGATTAGTGTTGAGTGAAAATGATGATTATTGTGTTGAGTGTAAAATGATGATTATTGTGTTGAGTGTAAAATTGTGAATATTGTGTTGTGTGTAATACCAGTGTGTGCCCTGGTTTAGAATAGGTACACCGTTATCCCTGCGTGTCGTAAGAGGCGACTAAAAGGGTTGGCGTCAGGAACTGCATCCGGCCATAAAACATTGTCTCAAAAAACGGGAACCATGTGTGACTAAGATTGCCTTGGGGGCTGCAATGCTTACCCCTGTTCTCACTGGGAAAATGGCCTTGAAAATGCCTGTGTGTGTTTGTTTGATGTGTGTAAAATGATTATTGTTGTGTTGTGTGTAAAATGATGATTAATGTGTTGTGTGTAAAATGATGACTGTTGCATTGAGTGTAAAATGATGATTGTTGTGTCATGAGTTATGATGATGATTGATTGTATAAATGATGATTATTTTGTAATGTGTAAAAATGGTGATTGTTGTGTGATGTGTAAAATTATGATGACTGGAAAATGATGATTATTGTGTTAAGTGTAAAATGCTAATTATTGTGTTGAGTGTAAAATGATGATTAATGGAAAATGATTATTATTGTGTGCGTGTAAAATGATGATTTTTGCATTGAGTGTAAAATGATGATTGTTGTGAAATGATGAATATTGTGTTGTGTGTAAAATGAGGATTATTGTGAAATGATGATATTTTTGTTGTGTGTACAATGATGATTATTGTGTTGTGTGTAAAATGATGATTATTGTGTTTTGTGTGAAATGATAATTGTTTCATTGCGTGTAAAATGATGATCGTTGTGTCATGAGGATGATGACGATGATTGTAAAATGATGATTATTGTGTTGTGTGTACAATGAGGATTAATGGAAAATGCTTATTATTGTGTTGAGCGAAAATGACGATGATTGTGTAACGTGTAATATTATGATTACTGGAAAATGATGATTATTGTGTTGAGTGTTAAATGATAAATTGTTGCATTGAGTGTAAAATGATGATTATTGTGTTGAGTTTAAAATGATAATTGTTGGCATTGAGTGTAAAATGATTATTATTGTGTTGAGTGTAAAATGATAATTGTTGCATTGAGTGTAAAATGATGATTATTTTGTTGTGTGTGAAATGATGATTATTGTGTTGTGTGTGAAATGATGATTTTTGTATTGTGTAAAATGAGATTATTGTGTTGATTGTAAATTGATGATTATTCTGTTGTGTGTAAATTTATGATTATTGCGTTGTGTGTAAAATTATAATTGTTGTGAAATGATGATTATTGTGTTTTTTGGAAAATGATTATTATTGTGTTGATTGTAAATTTATGATTATCGTGTGTTGTGTGGTAAAATGATGATTATTGTGTTGTGTGTAAAATGATGATGATCGTGTTATGTGTGAAATGATATTGTTGCATTGAGTGTAAAATGATGATAATTGTTTCATTGCATATAAAATGATGATTGTTGTGTTATGAGTATGATGATGATGATTGTAAAATGATTATTGTGTTGTGTGGAAAATGATGATTATTGTAAAATTATGAATGTTGTGTTGTGTGTAAAATTATGATAATTGTGTTGTGTGTAAAATGATGATTATTGTGCTGTGTGTAAAATGATGATTTTTGCATTGAGAGTAAAAGATGACGATTGTTGTGTCATTAGTATGATGATGATGATTATGTGTGGAGTTTAAAAATGAGATGATTGTGTTGTGTGTACAATGATGATTGTGGTTATGTGTGAAATGATAATTGTTGCGTTGATGTAAAATGATGAGTTAATTGTTTCATTGCATGTAAAATGATGATTGTTGTGTCATGAGTATGATGATGATTATTGGAAAATGATGCTTATTGTGTTGTGTATGAAATGATGATTGCTGTGTTGTGTGTAAAATGATGAATATTGTGTTGTGTGTAAAATGATGATTATTGTGTTGTGTGCACAATAATGATTAAGCAATTGTAGTACACACAATACAATAATCATCATTGTACACACAAGAGCAGCAATACTCATCACATTGTATTACTCAAATCAATTAATGCGATTTCATGCACTCAACAATAATCATCATTTTGCCATTAATCCATGAATTACGACATGAACAATAATATTGCATTTTAACACGTTCAACTAAATAATCATGCATTTTCTCTGCATTAATCATCTTGTGCCACAACACAATATCATCATACTGCTGTACACACAACAAATAACTCATCATTTTACACTCAAGCACACGTATCATTTTAAAACACCAACACAATAATCATCATTTTCCAATAATCACATGTCCAACACACAATATCATTTCACATGCAATGAAACAACTCATCATTTTACACACAACACAATAATATCATTGACCTCAAACACAATAATCATCATTTTACCATAATCAATTACATTTTACAATACACAGATATCATCATTTTACACACAACACAATATCATCATTTTCATTCATCATTATCATACACATACACAATAACATCATTTTATACTCAATATCATCATATAATTCATTTTACAACACAATACACAACTAATCATCATTGTACAACAGAAACAATAATAATCATTTAACAATCAACACAATAATATCATTTTACAGCACAACACAATAATCACATCATTTACAGCACACAAACAATAATCATCATTTTACACCAACACAATACATCATTTTACACATAACACAATAATCATCATTTTCCATCATGACATAATTACACACATACAATAAAATGATTTATAATTAAATAAATGTCCACACATACACACATATCATTTAAACTAAATACATCACTCATAGACACAACAATTATCATTTTACACTCAACACAATAATCATCATTTTACAACTCATGCAACAATAATCATTTACACTCAACACAATAATCATAATTTTTACACACAACACAATAATCAATCATCTTTCCATTAATCATCATTGTCACACACAACACAATAATCATCTAATTTTAGCATCATACAATCATTAATCATCATCATTATACATAACAACGATCAATAATCATCATTTTACACACAACACAATAATCATCATTTTACAAACAACACAAATATATCATCATTTCACACACCAACACATATATAATCATCATTTCACACACAACACAATAATCATCATTTACACTCAATCAACAATATCATTTTACAACTCAACATACATATCATCAATTTTACACTCAATCAACAATTCATCATTTAACCAACACAAAATCATAATTTTACAACAACAACGTAATAATCCATAAAATTTACACACAACGATTAAATTCATCATTTATAATCAACAACAATAACATATTTTACACAAAACACAATAATCATCATTTCACACTACACAACACAATAAATCATCATATTTCACACACAACACAATAATCATCATTTTACACTCATCAATGCAACAATTATCATTTTACACTCAACCCACCAATAATCATCATTTTACACTCAATGCAACAATTTCATTTTAAATCAACACAATAAATCATTTTCACTCAGAATAAATCATCATTTCCATTAATCATAATATTACACATTACATACAATCATCTCATTTTTCCTAATCCTCATTGTACACACAACACAATATCATCATTTTACAATCATCGTCATCATGCTCATGACACAACGATCATCATTTTACACGCATGAAACAATTCATCATTTCACACAAAACACAATAATCATCATTTTACACACAACACAATAATCATCATTTCACAATAATCCTCATGTTCATACACAACACAATATTCATCATTACAATATCATCATTACACTCAATGCAACAATCATCATTTTACAGCAACACAATAATAATCATTTTCCATTAATCATCATTTTATACACTCAACACAATAATATCATTTTACACTTAACACAATATCATCATTTTCCAGTAATCATAATTTTAACACATCACACAACAATCATCATTTTACACATTAACACAATAATCATCATTTTCCATAATCATCATTTTAACACTCAACAGAATAATTATCATTTTACCCACAACACAATCATCATCATTTTTACAATGCATACATCATCAATACTCATGACAACAACAATCATCATTTTAGCACTGCAATGCAACAAATTTCATCATTTTACACCAACACAATAATCATCATTTTAACACTCAACACAATAATCATCATTTTTCGATTAATCACCATTGTACACACAACACAATAATTATCATTTAACAATCATGCATCATCATACTCATGACACAATAATCATATTTTCACGCAATGAAACAATTATCATCATTTTACACTCAATGCAACAATTATCATTTCACACATACAACAATCATCATCATTTTACACACAAACACAATAATCATCATTGACACTCAACACAATAATCATCATTTTCTAGTAATCATAATTTTACACATTACACAATAATCACATTTTACACACAACACAATAATCATCATTTTACATTCATATCATCATTACTCATAACACAACAACATCATTTTATACTCAACACAATAATCATCATTTTAACACACAACACAATAATCATTCATTGTCACACAACACAATAATCATCATTTTCCAATTATCATCATTCATACTCATGACACAACAATCATCATTTTACATGCAATGAAACAATTATCATCATTTTACACTCAACACAATAATCATCATTTTACACTCAACACAATAATCATCATTTTCAATTAATACCATTTGTACACACAACACAATAATCTATCATTTTACAATCATCATCATCATACTCATGAACCAAATCATCATTTTAACACCACTGCAATGAAACAATTATCATCATTTTACACTCAATCAACAATCATCATTTCACAATCACACAATCATCATCATTTTACCACAAACACAATAATCAATTTGGACACCAACAACAATAAATCATCAATTTTCTAATAATCATAATTTTACACATTACAAATAATCATCATTTTACACACAACACAAAATCATCAATTTTACATCATCATCATCATACTCATAACACAACAATCATCATTTACACCAACACAATAATCATCATTTTAAAACTCAACAAAATATATCATCATCATACTAATGACACCACTAATCATCATTTTACTCTCAATGCAAAAATCATCATTTTAACACAACATGCACAATAATCATGCATTTTACACCAACGACAATTATCCATATATTTTACACACAACACAACATTCTAATTTTCATAATCATCTTTTCACACAACACAATAATCATTTACAATCATATCAACCTCAATACTCATTAACACAACAATCATCATTTTATATACAAGCAAACAATGTATCAATCATTTTTAACACTCAAATCAACAATAAATCATTTCACACATAACAGTCATCATCATTTTAGCACACCAACCAAAATCCATCATTTTACACACCATCACAATATCATCATTTTACACACGAACACACAATAATCATCATTTACATCAACACAATAATCATCATTTTCAAAAACACATAATCATCATTTGCAACAACAATTATAATTTTATCACACAATAACGCAATAATCATAAAATTTACAAACAAATATCATCTAATTTACAATCAACACAATAATCATCATTTTAACATCAATATCATTTTTCAATAATCATCATTTCAACACAACACAACATGAATCATCATTTCACCACACAACAAAATATCATCATTTTACACTCAATGCAACAATTATCATTTTACACATCAACAACAATAATCATCATTTTACACTTCCAATGCATACAATTTATCATTTAACAAGCTCGACACAATAATCATCATTTTCGTAATCATAGAATTACACGATTACAGCAATCACGTCATTTTTATCATCAACACAATAATAATCATTTTTCCATTAATGCTCATTGTACACACATAACACAATCATCATCTTTACAATCGATCGTCATCATCTCATGAACAAACGATCATCATTTACAGCCCATGAAACAATTATCATTTACACCAACAAAAAAACAATAATCATAGCATTTTACACACAACATCAATTAGATCATCATGCTACACACAACAAATATCATCATTTCAACAAATAACCTCATTTTATACACAACACAAATAATTTCAGTCATTTCACAACACATCATGATTTACACTCAATGCACAATACAATCATCATTTTACACGCCACACAATATAATAATCATTTTTCCTTAATCATGCATTTTACACTGCAACACATAATTAGCATTTGTTACATCACTTAAACAATAATCATCATTTTCCAGTATCAAATTTTTAACACATCACACAACATCACATTTTACAACATTACAAAATAATGCATCATTTTGCAACACATTACACTCACAGATCATATCATTACCACAACACATACATCATTTTACTCAATCAAGCATTCATCATTAGCTCATGACACATGAAATCATCATTTTACACATCAATCAACAATAATCATTTTACACACATCAAACAAGACACACACAGGCATTTTCGAGGCCATCTTTTCCCAGTGAGAACAGGGGTAAGCCATTGCCAGCCCCAAGGCAAATCTTAGTCACAGCATGGTTCGCTTTTTGAGACATATGTTTTATGGCCGGATGCAGTCCTGACGCCAACTCCTTTTAGTCGCCTCTGTACGACACGCAGGATAACGTGTACCAATTCTAAACGCAGGGCATCACACTGTGTTGAACACAACGACAATATTCACTCATTTTATAACACTAAGCCACAATAATCATCCATTTTTCACACCGACACAATAATATCATTTTACAAATCATCATCTTTTATCAACTACAACACAATATCATCATTTTTACAATCATCATTGTCAATTCATATTCAAGACACAACAATCATCATTGTTAACACTCAATGCAACAATTGATCATTTCCACATAACACATAATCTATCATTTGACACACGAGCTACAAAAATATGCATTTTACACACTAACAACATAATATTCATTTTTACACTCAATGCAACATTATTAGATTGTAACCACAACAGCAATATATGCATTTTAGCTCAATGCAACAGAGTTATAATTTACACTCAACACAATGAATCATCATTTTCATATTTAATCATTTTCCACACAACACAATAATCAATCATTTTACACACAACAAATAGATCATCATTGTAACACTCAAGTGCACTAATTATCAATTTACACTCAGCACATGATACATCCATCATTCTCCATTATTTATCATTTTCCACACTAACACAATAATATCATTTTTAGAATCATCATCATCATTACTCATGAAACACAACTAATCATGCATTTTACATGCAATGAAACAATTATCATCATTTTACTCAAATCAGTGCAAACAATTATAATTTTCTTAGCCTAACCAATAGAATCATCGATTTACACACAACCACAATAACGATCATTTTACACTGCAACACATAAATCATTCAATTTTTACACTCACACAATATTCATCGCATTTCCGTTAATCACCTATTTACACTACAACACAGAAATCATTTTCAACTCAACTCAATAATCATCATGTTTGCAATAATCATCATGCATATCACGCGTGACTGATAATGCATCATTTACACACAACACAATAATGATGGCGTTTTACAACACAGATAATCACGAATATCATCATTTTACAACACACACACAAATACTTATCATTCATCATAGTCATGACAACAATCATCACTTACACTTGCATGGCAAAATTATATAACTTTTAACACTCAACCAGATGATGCATCAATTAAGTCAATTAATCACAATAATCATGCAATTTTCCAGACATCATAATTTTTACAGCATGACGACAATCATCGCACCAGTTTCCATTAATCATCGATTGTAATACACGACAGACACAAATATCTATTTCATTTTACAATCATCACTGTCATGACACTGAACAGACCAATTATCATTTTAGCACTCAACACAATATTCAGAGCATTTACCACTCAACACAATAATCAATAATTTTAACAGGAACAAGACACAATAATACATCATTTAACACTCACAGCAATAATTATCATGGGAGCAGGAGGGTACCATTATCATGTCTACACTTCAGCACAATATTGCATAGCATTTTACACTCACAGCAATATTCATAGATTTTACACACATGAACCAAGTAACATCCAAATTTTTACACTCAAACAATAATTATCATTTTACCATCACCAAATTATCATTTTACACTCAGCGACATATTCACATTTACAGCTCACACAATAATCATAATTTTAACACACAAGCACAATAAGTCATCATTTTACATCTCAACACAAATAATTTATTCATTTATACACTCAACACAGTAATCCTCATGGTAGCCTCAATTGCAGATCAATTATCATTCTTACACCTCAACACAATAATCATAGATTTGTACAATCATCATACAATGCAATAACTCAATGACAACAGTACAGTCTATCATTTTACCATACTACTTCAATGCAAACAATGATGCAATTTTACACTCAACACAGATAATCACATTTTACACTCAATGGCAAACAATTATGCAATTTTACACTCAACACATAATCATAATTTTAGCACCAACACAATAATCCATGCATTTTCCATTAATCATGCAATTTGTAGCACACCAACCACAATAATGCATGCAATTTTGACAAAATCAAACAATAATGGTATCCTTTTACACTCACACACAATAACATAATTTCACATCAGAACTACAATATATCATCATTTTACACTCAACACAATATCATGACAATTTTTAACAATAACAACAATAATCATCAATTTTCAGTCATGCTAATGTTTTAACACATGACAAATAATCAACCCATTTTTTCCTATTAATCATCATTGCATCAACCACACAATATCATTCAATTTACACCTCATCACTCATGCACACAATTTTCATATTTACATCTCAACACACATCAATATCATTTTTACACTCATATGCAAGCAATTATCATTGTTACAGCTCAAACAATGAGATCATAATTTTTACACACAACAGCAATAATCACATTTGTTCCATTAATGCATTCATGTGTACACGACACAAACAATATCATGCACAAATTAGCAAATCAACACAATAATTATCATTTTACACACCAAACGACAATAGATCATCATCTTCACACACAACAGATAATTCATCATTTTTACCACGACACACAATAATCATCAAATTTTACACAT
>JAXMNL010001067.1:13252-25510 GCA_035128595.1 Eptatretus atami
CACAAGCAATAATCAAATTTTATAACACAACAGATTAATCATCAATTTACAATCAACACAATAATCATTCTTTTACACAAAGCACAATATCATCATTTCACACACAACGCAATAATCATCATTTCACACACTAACCAATATCATCATTTACATCAATGCACATTATCATTTACATCAACACAATAATGCATCATTTTACACTCAATGCAACAATTATCATTTTTACACTCACACAAATAATCATCATTTCCAGTAATCATAATATTACACATTACACAATTCATCATTCCCATTTTCAATTCATCTCATTGTACACACAACAATAATCATCATTTTACAATCATCGTCATCATTGCTCATGACACAACGATCATCATTTTACACGCCATGAACAATATTCATTTCACACAAAACACAATAATCATCATTTTACACACAACACAATAATCATCATTTTCACAATAATCCTCATTTTACACAACACAATATCATCATTTCACAACAATCATCTTTTTACACTCAGTACAACAATCATCATTTTACACGCAACACAATAATAATCATTTTCCATTAATCATCATTTTACACTAACACAATAATTATCATTTTACACTTAACACCATAATCATCTTTTCCAGTAATCATAATTTACACATCACAAACATCATCATTTTACACATTACACAATAATCATCAATTTTCCATTAATCATCATTTTACACTCAACAGAATAATTAATCATTTTACCAGCAACACAATCATCATCATTAATCTCATCATCATACTCATGACACAACAATCATCATTTTACACTCAATGCAACAACATCATTTTACACACAACACAATACATCATCATTTTACACTCAACACAATAATCTCATTTTCGATTAATCACCATTGTACACACACAACACAATAATTATCATTTTACAATCATCATCATCATACTCATGACACAATAATCATCATTTTACACGCAATGAAACAATTATCATCATTTTACACTCAATGCAACAATTATCATTTCACACATCACACAATCATCATCATTTTACACACACACAATAATCATCATTGGACACTCAACACAATAATCATCATTTTCTAGTAATCATAATTTTACACATTACACCAATAATCACATTTTACACACAACACATTAATCATCATTTTACATTCATCTCATCATACTCATAACACAACATCATCATTTTATACTCAACACAATAATCATCATTTTACAACACAACACAATAATCATCATTGTACACACAACACAATATCATCATTTTCCAATTATCATCATCATACTCATGACACAACCAATCATCATTTTACATGCAATGAACAATTATCATCATTTTACACTCAACACAATAATCATCATTTTCATTAATCACCATTGTAACACAACACAATAATCATCATTTTCCAGTTATCATCATCATACTCATGACACAACAATCATCATTTTTACACGCAATGAAACAATTATCATCATTTTACCCCTCAATGCAACAAATGATCATTTTCACACATCACACAATCATCATCATTTTACACACAACAACAATAATCATCATTGACACTCAACACAATAATCATCTTAGGACACTCAACACAATATCATCATTTTTCTAGTAATCATAATTTTACACATTACAAAATAATCATTTTACACACACACATAATCATCATTTTACAATTCATCATCATCATACTCATAACACAACAATCATCATTTTACACATACACAATAATCATATTTACACACAAACACAATAATCATCATTTTAGATCATATCATCATATCAACACAATAGTTATCATTTTACACCCAATGAAACAATTATCATACAATAACAGCAATTATCATCATTGTACACACAACACAAACATCATCCATTGTAACACAACACAAATAATCATCATTTTTATACTCAATGAAACAATTATCATCATTTTTACACTCAATGCCAACAATTATAATTTCACAAATAACACAATCATCATCATTGTACACCAACACAATAATCATCATTTACACTCAACAAAATATCAATCATTTCAGTATCATAATTTTACACATGACACAATAATAATCATTTTTACACTCAACTCAATAATATTCATTTTCATGAATCATCATTGTGCACACAACACAATAATCTCATTTTACACTTCATGCAACAATTATCATTATCCAACATCACACAATCATCATCATTTTACACAAACCAATAATCATCATTGCACACTCAACACAATAATCTCTAGGACACCAAACAATAATCATTCATTTTCTAGAATCATAATTTTACACATCACAACAATCATTTTACATTCAACACAATAATCATCATTTTACCACATAACACAGATAATCTCATTGTACACACAACACAATAATCTCATTTTAGAATCATCATTATCATAACTCATGACACAATAGTCATCATTTTACAACGCAATGAACATTATCATCATTTTACACCAAGCGACGAATTATAATTTCACAAATAACACAATCATCATCATTTACACACAACACAAATAATCATCATTTTACACTCAATACTCCAATTATCATTTCACACCAACACAATATCATCATTTTCCATAATCATAATTTTACACATGACACAATAATCATCATTTTACACTCAACTCATAATCATCATTTTCATGATCAGTATTGTGCACACAACACAATAGTCATCATTTTACACTCAATGCTACAATTATCATTTCACACTCACACAATAATCATCATTTTCCATTAATCAATATTACACATTACACAATAATCATCATTTTACACTCAACTCAATAATCATTATTTTCCATAATCATCATTGTGCACACAACACAATAATCATCATTTTACACACAACACAATATTCATCATTTACACTCACACAATTTAAATCATCATTTTACACTCAACAGCAATCATCATTTATACACAACACAATAAATCATCATTTTCCAATAATCATCATCGTACTCATACACAACAATATCATTTTACATGCAATGAAAACAATTGTCATCATTTACACATAACACAAACAACATCAATTTTACACACAAACACAATATCATCATTAAACACGCAAACACAATATCATCAATTTACAATCAACACAATAATTATTCATTTTCCAATAACACAATAATCATCATTTCACAACAATCATAATTTTACACACAACCATATCATAAATTTACACACAACAGAATAATCATCAATTTACAATCAACACAATAATCATCATTTTACACAAAACACAAAAAATCATCATTTACACACAACACAATAATCGTCATTTTACACATAACACAATAATCAACATTTTTCCAATAATTTTCATTTTTCCACACAACACAATAATCATCATTTTACAATCATCATCATCAAACTCATTGACACAACAATCATCATTTTGCTATGCAATGAAACAATTATCATAATTTTACAACTCAATGCAAAATTATCATTTCACACATAATACAATAATCATCATTTTACACACAAAACAATAGTCATCATTTTACACACAACAAAAAATCATCATTACACAAACACAATAATCATATTACACACAACCAATAACATAAATTTACAATCAACACAATAATCATCATTTTCCAAACAACACATAATCATCATTTCACAACAATCATAATTTTACACACAACGCAATAATCATAAATTTACACACAAACAGATTTAATCATCAATTTACAATCAACACAATAATCATCATTTTACACAAAGCACAATAATATCATTTCACCACACAAACATATCATCATTTACACAACAACAAATCATCATTTGACACTCATGCCAACAATTATCATTTTAACTCAACACAATAATCATCATTTTACTCTCTCAACACAATGATCACATTTACCAATTATTCATTCATCATAACTCATGACACAACAATCATCATTTACATGCAATGAAACAATTATCATCTTTTACACTCAACACAATAATCATCATTTACACTCAACACAATAATCATCATTTTCCATTAATCACCATTGTACACACAACACAATAATCATCATTTTACAATCAGCATCATCATACTCATGACAATATCATCATTTTACATGCAATGAAACAATTATCATCATTTTACCCTCAATGCAACAATTATCATTTCCAAACATACACAATCATCATCATTTACACACAACACAACAATCATCATTACATGCAATGAAACAATCATCATCATTTTACACACAACACAAATAATATTCATTGGACACTCAAACACATAATCATCATTTTCTAGTTGTCATAATTTTACACATTACACAATAATCATCATTTTACAATCAGCATCATCATACTCTGACACAATAATCATCATTTACCCAATGAAACAATTATCATCATTTTACCACAATTGCAAACAATTATCATTTCACACATCAAACAATCATCATCATTTTACACCAACACAATAATCATCATTACACTCAACACAATAATCATCATAGGAACTCAACACAATAATATCATTTCTAGAAATCTAATTTTACGTTACACAACATCATCATTTTTACATTCAACAAAATAATCATAATTTTACACATGACACAATAATACATTGTACACACAACACAATAATCATCATTTAGATCATCATCATCATACTCATGAACAATAGTCATCATTTTACACGCAATGAAACAATTATCATCATTTTACACTCAAAGCGACAATTATAATTTCACAAATAAACAATCATCATCATTGTACACACACACAATAATCATTGTAAAACACAACACAATAATCATCATTTTACACTCAATACTCCAATTATCATTTCACACTCAACACAATAATCATCATTTTCCAGTAATCATAATTTTACACATGACCAATAATCATCATTTTACACTCAACTCAATAATCATCATTTTCCATGAATATTATTGTGCCACAACACAATAATCATCATTTACACTCAATGCTACAATTATCATTTCACACTCAACACAATAATCATCATTTTCCATTAATCATAATATTACACATTACACCAATAATCATCATTTTACACTCAACTCATAATCATCATTTTCCATTAATCATCATTTTGCACACAACACAATAATCATCATTTTACACACAACACAATATTCATCATTTTACACTCAACATAGCAATCATATTTTATACACAACACAATAATCATCATTTTCCAATAATCATTCATCGTACTCATGACACAACAATCATCATTTTACATGCAATGAACAATTATCATCATTTTACACTCAACGCAACAATATCATTTTCACACATAAACAATCATCATTGTACACACAACAATATCATCATTTTAAACTCCACACAATAATCATTTTCAATAATCATCATTTTACACATACACAATAATTCATTTTACCACAACACAATCATCATCATTACAATCTCATCATCATACTCATGATACAACAATCATCATTTCACACGCAATAACAATTTTCATCATTTTTACACTCAACACAATAATGCATCATTTAAATCAACAAATAATATCATATGATACTATGCGACAACAATCATCGTTTTACTCTCAATGCCAAAAATCATCATTTTTCACACAGCACAATAATATCATTTTACCACACAACACATTATCATAATTTTAACACAACACAACATTCATAATTTTACAATAATCATCATTTTTCCACACAACACAATAATCATTTTACAATCATCATCATCATCTTCATAACACAGCATCATCATTTTACACTCATGAAACAATATCATTTCACACATACACAATCTCATCATTTTACACAACAACACAATTAATCATCATTTAACACACACAATTAATCATCATTTTACAACGCAACACAATAATCATAAATTTACAACAAACAATAATCATCAATTTTCAAAAACACATAATCATCATTCACAACAATTATATTTTGACACACAACCAATAATCATATAATTTACACACAACAGATAATCATAGAATTTACAATCAAACACAAATAATCATATTTCCAAACAACACAATTCATCATTTACACACAACAAATAATCATCATTTTACACTCAATGCAACATTATTCATTTTACCACTCAACACATAATCATTTCATTTTACACTCAATGCAACAAATCATTTAAATCAACACAATATCATCATTTTACACACCACACAATAATCATCATTTTCACACACAACAAAATAATCATCATTTTACACTCAATGCAACACTTACCCATTTTACACTCAAACACAATAATCATCATTTTACACTCAATGCAACAATTTATCATTAACACTCAACACGAATAATCATCATTTTCCAGTAATCATATAATTACACATTCACAATCATCGTCATTTTAAGCTCAACACAATAATAAGTCATTTTCCATTAATCCTCATTGTACACACAACACAATAATCATCATTTTTACAATCATCGTCATCATCTCATGAACACAACGATCAATCATTTTACACGCAATGAAACAATTATCATTTCACACAAAACGACAATAATCATCATTTTACACACAACACAATAAATCATCATTGTACAAACAACAAAAATATACATCATTTCACAATAATCCTCACTTTTACACACAACCACAATATTCATCATTTCACAACAATCATCATTTTACACTCAATGCAACAATCATCATTTTACACGCAACACAATAATAATCATTTTCCATTAATCATCATTTTACACTCCAACACAATAATTAGTCATTTTACATTAACACAATAATCATCATTTTCAGTAATCATAACTTTTACACATACACAACAACAATCACCATTTTACACCATTACCACGATAATCATCATTTTCATTAAATCATCCATTTTTACACTCAACAGAATAATTATGCATATTTTACCCACAACACAATCATCAGCCATTTTTCACAATCATCATATTCATTTACTCATCACACAACAATCATCATTTTACACACTCAATGCAACAGTCATTCATTTACCCACACAACAACATTAATCATCGATTTTTACCACACAACAATAATCATTTTACAACACAATCAACAAACACACACAGGCATTTTCAAGGCCATTTTCCAGTGAGAACAGGGTAGCATTGCAGCCCCAAGGTGACATCTTAGTCACATCATGGTTCCCTGTTTTTTGAGACAACATGTTTATGGCCGGATGCAGTTCCTCAGACGCAAACCCTTTTAGTCGCCTCTTACGACACGCAGGATACGGTGTACCTTTTGCCTAAACAGGGCAACACATGGTAGTTAACCAACAACACATATTCACCATTTTACACTCAACACATAATCATCATTTTACACTAACACAATAATCATCATTTTACATCATCATCATTTTAACCACAACACAATAATATAATTTTGAACACAACACAATAATCATTATTTTACAATCAATGCGACAATGAATATTTTCCACACAACACCAATAATCATAAATTTGACACAACAAAAGTCATCATTTTACAATCATATCATCATACTCATGACCACCAATCATCATTTTACACGCAACAACAATTTTCTCATTTTACACTCAACACAATAATGATTTTAAATCAACGCAATTTTCCATTTTTTTTCATTCATATGATTGCAAAAATCATTCATACACACAGGACACAATAATGTTCATTTTACCATACACGATGATCATCATTCACACAACAAATAATCATCATTTTTACAATTCATCATTCGTCATCATATTCAGACACAACAATAATCATTTTACACTCAATGCAACAATTATCATTAAATCATACACAATAATCATCATTTGACACCCACAACAAAAATCATCATTGTTACACACTAACACAATATCATCATTTTACACTCAATGCCATACAATTACAATTTTACACACAACACAATAATCATCATTTTTACACATCAACACAATAATCATCATTGTACACTCAATTGCAACAATCATTTTTACACTCAACAGCAATAATCATCATTTTCATTATTATATTTTCACACAACACAATAATCATCATTTTAAATCCAATATCATCATCATACTACTGACACAATCGTCATTTACCCAATGCAAAAATATCATTTTACAAATGCACATATCATTTATTTACACCAAACAAGGTATCATTTTTACACAAACACAAACATCATTCATTTTACATATCACATTGTTCACAACAACACAATAATTCATTTTACAATCTCAGTATCATCATCATACTCATAACACAACAAATCATCATTTTATATCAATGAAACAATTATCACATTTTACCTTCAATGCAACAATACATAACATCCACGATCTCACTTTTACACATCAACACAATATCATCATTATTATCACACAGACACAATAATCATCATTTACACCAACAATAATCAATCATAATTACAATTCAACACAATATCATCTTCAGAATCATAATTTTACAATTACAAAACAAATTCATCATTTTACACACAAACACAATAATCATCATTTTAACAATCATCATTCATCATACTCATAACACAACAATCATCATTTTACACTCAACACAATAATCATCATTTTTACACATAAACACAATAATCATCATGTGTACACACAACACAATAATCATCATTTTAGAATCATCATTATTCATACTCATTGACACATATTCATCATTTACAAACTCAATGAAACACATTATTCATTTCACAAATACACAATCATTCATCAGTACACACACACAAATAATCATCATATGTACACAACAACACAATAATCATCATTTTATACTCAAATGAAACAATTATCATCATTTTACACTCAATGCAAACATTATAATTTCACAAATAACACAATCATCAATCATTGTACACACAAACACAATATCATCATTGTACACTCAATCAAAATAATCATCATTTTCCAGTAATTACATATTTTACACATGACACAAATATAATTATTTTTACACTACAACTCAATAATCATCATTTTCCATGAATCATCATTGTGCACACAACACAATATCATCATTTTACACTCAATGGCTACAATTATAAGTTTCACACTCAACACAATAATCATGCATTTCCAAGTAATCATAATATTACGCAGTTACACAATAATCATCATTTTTACACTCAACACAATAATTATCATTTTCTGAATCAATTTTGTGCACACAACACAATAATCATCATTACACTCAATGCACACAATTATCATTCACACTCACACAATAATCATCATTTTCCATTAATCAAATATACACATTACACATAATCATCATTTTACACTCAAACTCAATAATCATCATTTTCCATTAATGCATCATTGTGCACACAACACAATAATCATCATTTTTACACCAACACAATATTCATCATTTTACACTCAACACAGCAATCATCATTTTATACACAACACAATAAGCATCATTTTCCAATAATCATCATCGCTACTCATGACCACAACAATCATCATTTACATGCAATGAAACAATTATCATCATTTTACACTCAACGCAACAATTTTCATATTACAATAACAACAATCATCATTGTACAACAACAACAATAATCATCTTTTAACTCCACACATAATCATTTTACATAATCATCATTTACACACAACACAATAATATTCATTTTACCACAACACAATCATCATCATTTTACAATCATCCATCATTCATACTCATATGACAACAATCATCATTTCACACGCAATCAACAATTTTTCATCATTTTACACTCAACACAATAATCATCATTTTTAACTCAACAAATAATCATCATCATCATACTAATGACACAACAATCGTCATTTTACTCCAATGCAAAATCATCAATTTTACACACGCACAATAATCATCATTTTACAACAACACAAGTATCATAATTTTACACACACACAACATTCATAATTTACAATAATCATTTTTTCACACAACACAATAATCATTGTTACAATCATCATCATCATACTCATAACACAACAATCATCATTTTATATGCATGAAACAATTATCATTCTTTTACGTCATCCAACAATTATCATTCACACATCAACACATCATCATCATTATTACACACAAACACAATAATGCATTCATTTCTGCACCAACACAAAATCATCATTTGACACTCAACGCCAATAATATAATTTCATAGAACATAATAAATTTTTATTACAACAACAATCATTAAATTTTACATCTCAAACAAACAATAATCATCATTTCACAACAAATTTACCACAACGAATCATAATTTCACAAACAGAATAATCATCAATTTACGCAAGCACACACAATAATCATCATTTTAAGAATACACAAATCATCATTTCACACATCAACACAATAATCATCACTTACACTACAACAACAATAATATCATTTTTACACATCATATGCAAACAATTATCATTTTACACTCAACACAATTAATCAATCATTTTACACTCAATATACAGATTATCATTTTACCTACACATTCAATCATTTCCAGTAATCATCATTTTACACTCAATGAACAATTTATCATTTTACATCAACTACAATAATCATCATTTTCCATAATCAGATTATTTATCACATACACAATATCTCATTTCACTGCAAGCTCAGTATTATCATCAACTCAGACATAATGATCATTTTGCCATTAATCCTATTGATTAACAAATCATGCTTTAACTCAATCAATAATCATCATTTACATCATCGTCATCACTCATGACACAACGATCATCATTTACACAGCCAAGAAACAATATCATTTCACCACAAACACAATAATCATCATTTTACACACAACACAATAATCTCATGTCACACAACAAAATATCATGCATTTTTAGATCATCATCAATCATACTCATGACACCAATAGTCATCATTTTACACGCAATGAAACAATTATCATCATTTTACATCAATGCAACACATT
The DNA here is from genome assembly GCA_035128595.1 of Eptatretus atami. NCBI lineage: Eukaryota > Metazoa > Chordata > Myxini > Myxiniformes > Myxinidae > Eptatretus > Eptatretus atami. The sequence goes on from JAXMNL010001067.1 coordinate 24,254, forward strand.
ATAATTTCACAAATAACACAATTCATCTCATTGTACACACAACACATAATCATTCATTGTACACAACAACACAAAAAATCATCATTTTTACACTTCAAACTCCAATTATCATTCGCACCAACACAATAATATATTTTCCTAATCATAATTATTACACGATGACAGCAATAATCATCATTTTACACTCACTCAATAATCATCATTTTCCATGAATCATTATTGTGCACACAAACACAATATCATCATTTTTACACTCAATGCTACAATTATCATTTCACACGTCAAACACAATAATTTCATCTTTATCCATTAATCATAATATTACACATTACACAATATTCATCATTTTTCACTGCAACTTCAATAAGCATCCATTTCAATGATGATTGTGTTATTTGTGAAATTATAATTGTTGCATTGAGTGTAAAATGATGATAATTGTTTCATTGTGTGTAAAATGATGACTGTTGCATTGAGTGTAAAATGATGATTGTTGTGTTATGAGTATGATGATGATGATTGTAAAATGATGATACTTCCCTCCGTCACCCAGTCCGATCGTCTGCTTCAATGATAATCTCCGTCCTTCGCACCTCCTTCCATTCCTGACGCTCGTACATCATGATCGATATGTCCTTCACCTCTCGCGTCCCTCCCCTCCCCACCCTCCCATCAATATTCCGATCGATTCTATTTCCGTGTCATCGAGCTTCTCTACTCTACCTCTATCGAATTCGACCGCCTTCGTACCATACTCATCGATAAATCTATTCCTCTCCCCCTCTCTGCTGCTCTGCCTCTGCCCTCCCTCCCGCCCTCGCTCAAAAACATGGCTGATCCATCTCCTTTCTCCTCTAATCCCGATCTCCTCTCCTCTCCCCAATCGATGATAATCTTTGCTCATCGCCTTGAGTGCTCTCTCAATAATCTCGATTCATGTATTATTTCGCCTGTCTGCCTGTGTAATAATTGCATCTTCAATTCGTCCATTGGATGATTGTTGTGTTATGAGTATGATGATAATGAATGTAAAATGATGATTATTGTGTTGTGTGTAAAATTTGATTATTGTGTAATGTGTAAAATTATGATTACTAGAAAATGATGAGTATTGTGTTGAGTGTCCTATGATGATTATTGTGTTGAGTGTCCAATGATGATTATTGTGTTGTGTGTAAAAAAGGAATCTATCATCATTTACCCTCAGCAATCAATGAATGCATTTACACATGCACACAATTCATCAATCATGTACAC
>JAXMNL010001068.1:8860-25509 GCA_035128595.1 Eptatretus atami
TATTAAACAAACCAGATGTGGTTAACAAACAAACAGGATAGAATAGCTCCACATGGGATTAAACAAACCAGATGTGGTAAATAAACCAACCAGATGTGGTTAACAAACAAACCAGATGTGGATCATAAACACCAGATATGGTTCACAAAGATACTAGATGTGGTTCATAAACATTGCCAGAGTGGTTAAAAACAAACCACAATTGTGGTTTAATAAAAATAACCCAGATGTGGTTAATAAACATACCAGATGTGGTTAATAAACATACCAGATGTGGTTAATAAACATACCAGATGTGGTTCATAAACACACCAGATGTGGTTAATAAATATACCAGATGTGGTTATCAAACAAACCACATGTGGTTAATAAAAATACCAGATGTGGTTAATAAACACACCTGATGTTTTTAATAAACATACCAGATGTGGTTAATAAACATACCAGATGTGGTTAATAAACATTTCGACAATTACCCTTAGAGAGATCACTCCACGAAGGCTCACCAAACACCGTAACCTAAACCCAGCTAGAGAAGATGACCATATACAGCAGCTCAACAACACTTAAACTACCCCAGCGGTCAACGAGAAAATGATGACCATTACACAGCTGCACAACTCGTAAACTACCCAGCTAACAAGGAAATGAGGACCAATTACCAAGCTCCACAATCTCGTAACTACTCCCAGCTAAGAAATGGAAAATGAACAATTACACAGCTCAATCATCGTAAATACCCCAGCCTAAGAGGAGAATACTGACTGCAATTAACAAGCTCCACATACATGTATGAACTAACCCCAGTAACAGGAAATGAATTACAATTACCAGCTCCACATCACACGCTAACTACCCAGCTACCGAGAATGATGACACAAAACACAGCTCCACCATACACACGTAACACATAACCAGCAACGAGGAAAAGAACCAATTACAACAGCTCACAATCAACAGTGTAAACTACTCCAGCTAACACGAGAAAATGATGATCCAATAAACAAGCTCCACACACAGGTAAACTACCCCAGCTTAATGAGTGAAATGATAAACAATTCACAGCTCACTCACGTAAACTACACCAGCTACGAAAATGATAAATAATAGCAGCTCCACAATTCGAAACTACTCCACTAAGAAGAAATGATACAATTTACAGGTCCACACACGTAAACTACCCAGCTTAATCGAATCCATTATGATAAAAGCCCAACAACTAATATATAAAGAGGATATCAACTTAAACTCCCTATAAGAAAATAAAAAAAAAAACAAAATTAAAAAAAAAAAAAAAAATATATAAAAAAAAATAAAAAATTTTAAAAAAAAAAAAAAAAAAAAAAAAAAAAAAAACAATTAAATAAAATGTCTATATAAATCACATTAAAAAGACCAATAAATGTAAAGGAGAGGAAAAATAAAAAAAAAGATATAATATATAAAAAAAAAAGAAAAAAAAAAAAAAAAAAAGAAAAAAAAAAAAATTTCATATTGATAAGACAATTACACGAGACTGCAACATCACGTAAACTACTCCAACTAATGAGGAAATGATTAAACAATTACACAGCTCACAACTCGTAAACTACCCCAGCTAACGAGGAGAATGACAAACAATCACGCTCCGCACATCATGTAAAACTACCATGCGATAGGAAATGATTAAACATTTACACAGCTCCACATTACATAAACAACCCAGCTAACTGAGGTATTGATAAGCAATTCCACGTCACAACTCGTAACTACCCAAGCTAACGAGGAAATGATAAAGCGAATACACAGATTTACAACATGTAATACCCAGGTAACGAGGTGATGATAAACACATTACAGCAGCTCCACAACACAAACTACCCCAGATTAACGTGAATGATATAACAATCTACACAGCTCCACAACACAGTAAACATAACCCCAGCTACGAGGAGATGATGACCAATTGACACAGCTCCAACAACACTTAAACTATACCCCAGCTAACGAAGGAATGATGACCAATTACACAGCTCACAACTCGTAAACTACCCGAGCATAGACGAGGAGAGTGATGAACATTACACGGGCTCCACATCACGTAATACTACTGCCCAGCAACGAGAAATGAATGAACTAATTACACAGTCCAGCAAGACGACGTAAACCTCCCAGCTAACGTAGGAAATATGACCAATTACAGCAGCTCCATCAACACTTAAACTACGCACCCCAGCTAACGAGAAATGATGACAATTACACAGCTTCCACAATCGTACCGACCTCCAGCTAACGAGGAAATGAGGACAATTACACAGCTCGCACAACTGCGTAAACTACTCCAGCCTATACGAAATGAATGAACAATTTACACAGTCCACATCACGTAAACTACCCCAGCTAACGAGGAATGATGACAATTACACAGCTCCACATCGTATGTAAACTAACCTCCAGCTAACAAGGAATGATGACAATTTACCAATGCTCACATCACGTAAACCTACGCCAACCGTGGAAATGATGACCAATAACACAGCTCACATCAACGTAAAACTAACCACAGCTAACGAGGAAATGATAACACATTACACAGCTCCACATCACGTAACTACTTCAGCTAACGAGGAAGTGATGAACAATTACAACAGCTCACAACAGGTAAACTACCCAGCTAATGAGGAATGATAAACATATAACACAGCTCCATCACGTTAAACTACACCAGGCTAACGAGGAAATCGATAAACAATTAACAGCTCGCACAACTCGTAACTACTCCAGTAATGAAGAAATGATGAACAATTAACTACAGCTCCACAACACGTAAACTACCCCCAGCTAACGAGGCAATTGATAAACAATTAAAGCAGCTCCACAACTCGTTAACTACCCAGCTAACGAGGAAGAATGATGACGCATTACACAGCTCCACACTGGTAAGCTCCCCAGCTAACGAGGAATGAGAAATATCATTTACAACAGCTCAACGTCCACGTAAAACTACCACAACTAATGAGGAAATGATTAAGCAATTACATCAGGCTCCACAACTCGTAAACTACCCCAGACTAACGAGGGAAATGACAAACAGTACAACGCTCCACATCACGTAAATAACCCCAGCGGAATTGGAAATGATTAATATTTACACAGCCTCCCACATTAATAAACTACCCAGCTAACGAGGTAATTGATAACAATTACAGCAGCTCCACAACTCGTAAACTACCTCAGCTAACGTAGGAAATGATAAAAATTACAACCAGATTGTGACAACATTGAACTACCGCAGGTAATCGAGGTGTGATGATAACAATGACACAGCTCACACACGTAAACTATCCCAGCTAACGATGGTGTGATAAACAATTTAACAGCTCCACACCACGTAAACTACCCCAGCTAATTGAGGCAATGATAAAACAATTACACAAGCTCAAACACGTAAACTCACCCCAGTAACGAGGAAAATGATGACAAGTTGACACAGCTCCACAACATTAGAACTACCTCCAGGCTAACGGAGGAAATGATTGACCGAAGTTACACAGCTCCATCACTCGTAACTAACCCCAGCTAACGAGAATGATTAACAATAACACAGCTCGCACATTCAACGAAACTCCTCCAGCCTAACGAAATGGAACAATTACACAGCTCACATCACGTAAACTGACCCCAGCTTAAGAGGAAAATGAAGACCAATTACATCAGCTCCACATCATGTAAACTACCCCAGCTAACAAGGAAAGTTGAGACCATTCACAGCTCCACAACTCGACACCGCCAGCTACGGGAAATGAGGACCAAGTACACAGCTCACAACTCGTAAACTACTGCCAGCTACGAAATGATGAACAATTACACAGCTCCAATCAACCGTAAACTACCCACAGCTAAGAGGAAATGATGAATCCAATTACACAGCTCCAGCATCAATGTAAACTACCGCCAGCTAATGGAGGAAATGATAACATTACATCAGCTCCACAACACGTAAACTACCTGTAGCTGTTAATGAGGAAATGATGTACGCATGTAACGGTCCAGCAACACTTAAACTACAGGCCAGTATTTGAACGGGAAATGATTGACCGAATTACACAGTCCACAACTCGTAAACTCAACCCGGCTAACAGGGAAATGAATGAACAATTACAATCGGTTCTCCAGATCACGCTAAACTACTTCGCGCTAACTGAGGGAAATGATGAACAATTTACACAGCTGCACAACATTCGTAACTACCCCAGCTAACGAGGAAATGATGACAATTTACTACAGCTCCAACATACATGTAAACTACCACCAGCCTACCGAAGGAAATGAGTGACCAATAGAACTAACAGCTCCACATAACGTTAACTAACCCAGCTAACGAAGGAAATGATGAACAATTACACTAGCTCCACATCACAGTAAACACTCCGAGCTAACGAGGAAATGAATGAACAATTACAAGCTCCACTAACGGTAAACTACCTGCCAGCTAAGAGGAATGATAAACAATTGTACAAACACGCTCCACATCAACGTAAACTACAACCTCAGCTAACGAGGATGTGATAAACAATTACACAGCCCACAACTCGGTAAACTACTCCAGCTATGAAGAATCGATGAAAAATTAACAGCTCCACAACAGCTAACTGACCCCGCTAACAGGCAATGATAAACAATTACACAGTTCGCAACAACATCGTTAGACTACCGCCAGCTTACGAGGAAATGATACGCAATTACAACAGCTCCACAACTGGTAAACTCCCCAGCTAACGGAGGAACATGATAAACAGATTAACAGCTCAACATTCAACGTAAACTACCCCAACTAATGAGGAAATGATAAACAATTTAAAACAGCTCCACAACTCGTAAATACCCTCAGCTAAACGAGGTGATGATAGAACAATAACAGCTCCACAACCGTAAACTACCCCAGCTAGAGGTGATGAATATAACAATTTACAGCAGCTCCACAACACGTAAACATACCGCAGTAATAGAGGCAATGATGAAAACATTACAGCAGCTCCACACAACGTAAACTACCCAGCTACAACGAGGAAATGATGACGCAATTTTACACAGCTCCCAACACTTAACTGAACCCCACTAACGAGGAAATGAGACCAATTACAACAGCTCCAAACAACTCGTAACTACCCGCACGCTAACTGAGAGAAATTGATGAACATTAACAGCCCACATAACGGTGGAAACTACTCCAGCTAACGAAATGAAGACAGTATTTACACAGCTCACATCACGTAGATGCTACCCCAGCTAACGACAGGAATGATGACCAAGTTAAACACAGCTCCACATATGTTAAACTACGAGCAGCTAACAGGAATTGATGTACCAATATGACACAGCTTCCAGCAACTCGTAAACTACTCCCAGCTAACGAGGAAATGAGGACCAAGTTCCAAGCAGCTCCACAATGCTCTGTAACTTACTCCAGCAACGCGAATGAATGAAGCAATTACAGCAGCTCCACACACGGTATAACTACCGCCAGCTAACGAGGACATGAATGAGCCAATTACCAGCTGCCAACATCATGTAAGACTCCACAGCTAAGCAAGGAAATGATGACCATTACACAGCTCCACATCAACGTAAACCTACCCAGCTACCGAGGAAATGATGACCAAGTACCAGCTCCACATCAACGTAACTAACCAGCTAACGAAGGAAATGATGAAACAATTACAGCCAGCTCACAACTCGTAACTACTCCAGCTAATGAAGAATGATGAAAATTAACACTCCAAACAACTCTGTAAACTACACCACAGAGAGCAATGATAAACATGTACACAGCTCCACAACTTCGTTAACTACATCCAGCTAACGGGAAATGATGACCAAGTTTACACTGCTCCACAACTGGTAAACTACCTCAGCTAACCGAGGAAAATGAAAATGAATTAACACAGCTCAACATAACGTAAACTACCTCAACTAATGAGGAAATTATACAGACTCGAATTAAATTGAACGAGGCGTCCTACACTCGTACTACCCAGACTAACGAGGAATGACAGACAATTACACAGCTCCACATCACGTAAACTACCCGAGAGATGAGGAAATGATGTAACATTTACAAGCTCCACATACATAAAACTACCCACTAAGAGGTTTATTGATAAACAATTACAGCACGCTCCACAACGCTCGTAAACACCCAATAACGAGGAAATATGACGCAATTACAAACAGCTCACAAACACTTAAACTACCGCCCAGCTAACGAGAAATGATGACCAATTACCAGCTCACAACTAGTAAACTACCCCAGCTAACGAGGAAATGAGGACAATTACAAACAAAAGCTCCACCACTCGTAAACGCTAACACCCAGCTAACGAGAGATGACAAACAATTACACAGCTCCAACATCACGGTAACTACCCGCAGCGAATGAGGAAATGATTACATTTACAACAGCTCCACATTACAAAACTACCCCAGCTAACGCAGGTAATGATAAACACATAACACAGCTCCACAACTCGTAAACTACCTCCACTAACGAGGGAAATGAATTGACGTGCAAGTTACACAGCACACAACTACTTAAACTATCCCAGCATAACGAGGAATATGAGACAATACACAGCTCACAACCGTAACTACCCCAGCTATACGAGGGAAATGAGTGACCAATTACACAGCTCCAAATCGTAAAGCTAGCCCCAGCTAACGAGGAAATGACAACAATTACACAGCTCCACATCACGTAAACTACCAGCGAATGAGGAAATGATGTAAATTTACACAGCTCACACAATTACAATAACTATCCCCAGCTCAACGAGGTATGGATAACAATTGACTACAGCTCCAAACTCGTAAACTACCCCAGCTAACCGAGGTGTATGACCAATTACACAGCTCCACAACACTTAAACTACCCCAGCTAACGAGGAAAGTGATGACCATTACACAGCTCCACAACTCGTAATAGCTACCCACGAATAACGAGGAAATGATGAACAATTACACAGCTCCACAACACGTAAACTGACCCCACTACTCGAGGAAATGATACCAATTAACACAGCTCACATCACGTACACTAACGCCAGCTAACGAGGAAAGAATGAACAATTACAACAGCCCACATCCAACGTAAACTACATCCAGCTTAACGAGGAAATGATGACAATTACACAGCTCCAACAGGTAAACTCCAGCTAATGAGGAAATGATAAAAATTAACACACCCACATCACGTAAACTACACCAGCTAACGAGGCAATGCCATAAACACCATTACACAGCTCACAACTCGTAAACTACTCGCAGCTTAATAAAGAATGATGAACAATTACAACAGCTCACAACACGTAACTACCCACTAACGAGGCATCGATAAACAATTACACAGCTTTCCACAACATCGTTAACTACCCCAACTAACGAGGTAAATGCTGACCGAATTAACAGACAGCTCCACAACTGCTAAAAAATCACCCAGCATACGAGGAAATGATAAATATACAACAGCTCAACATCACGTAACTAACCACATATGAGGAAATTATAAACAATACACAGCTCCACCTCGTAAACCTACCCCCAGCTTAACGAGGAAAATGACAAACAATTACACAGCTCCACATCACGTCAAACTACCGCCAGGCGAATGAGGAAGATATTAACATTACATCGCTCCACATACATAAACTACCCAGCTACGAGGTATTTGATAAACAATTACACAGCTCCACAAACTCGTAAAGCTACCCCAGCCTAACGAGGAAATGATGACCAATTACACCAGCTTCCTACACACTTTAAAACTACCCCAGCTAAAAGAGGAAATGAGACGTACGACCAATTACACAGCTCACACTCTAAACTACCTCCACTAACCGAGGAAATGAGGACCAATTACACAGCTCCACAACTCAAACTACCCAGCTAAGCGAGGAAATGTACAAACAATTACACAGCTCCACAATCAACGTAAAATACCCCAGCGAATGAGGAACATGATTAACATTTACACAGCTCCACATTACATAAACTACCCCATCTCAACGAGGTAATTGATAAACAATTACACAGCTCCACAAGCTCGTTAACTTACCCCAGCTAACGAGGAAATGATGACCAATTACACAGCTCTCACAAACACTTAAACTACCGTCCAGCTAACGAGAAATGTGAAATTACACCAGCTCACAATGCGTAAACTACCCCAGCCTACACGAGGAAATGAAATGGAACAATTACTAAACAGCTCCAGCAACACTGAACTACCTCAGCTTAACGGGAAATGTGACCAATACACGCTCCCACAACACTTTAAACTACCCAGCTACGAGGAAATGATGACCGAATTTACATCAGCCACAACTCGTATACTCACCCAGCTAACGCGGAAATGAAGGACCAATTACACAGCTCCACAACTCGTTGAAACTATTTCCAGCTAACGAAATGATGAACAATTACAACAGCTCCACATCACGTAACTACCCCAGCTAACGACGGAAGATGACCCAATACACACAGCTCGCACATCACTGTAAACTATCCCAGCTAACAAGGAAATGATGACTATTTACACAGCTCCCACACGTAAACTACACCAGCTACCGAGGAATGATTGACAATCTAACACAGCTCCACATCACGTAACTACCAGCTAACGAGGAAATGAGAACATTACACAGCTCAAAATCAGTGAAAACTACCCAGCTAACGAGGAAAATGGATGAATACAATTCCCGAGCTCACCAACAGGTAAAACTAGCCCCAGCTAATAGGAAATGATAAACAATTACAGCAGCTCCACATCACAGTAAACTACAACCAGCAACGAGGATATGAATAAAACAATTACACAGCTCCACAACTGTAAACTATCCAGCTAATGAAGAAATGATGAACAATTCACATCAGCTCACAACAGTTAAACTACCCCAGCTAAGAGGCATATAAACAATTACAGACAGCTCCACAACTCGTTAACTACCCCAGCTAACGAGGAAATGATGACCAAATTAGACAGCTCCACAACTGGGTGGAACCTTCCAGCTAACGAGAAATGAAAAACAATTACACCAGCTCGAACATCACGTAAACTAACCCGCAACTAATGAGGAAATGATGAAACAATTAACACAAGCTCCAACAAACTCGTAAACTACCCCAGCTAACGAGGAATGACGAAAACTATATTCACAGTCCACATCACGTAAACTACACAGCGAATGAGAATGATAATATTTCCACAGCTCCACATTAACAATAAACTTACACCAAGCTAACGAGGTATCTGTACAATTCAACAGCTCCAACAAACTCGTAACACCCCAGCTAACGAGGAAAATGATAAACAATTACACCCGTTACAACAGTGTAAAACTACCCCAGGATAACGCAGGTGATGGATAAACAATTACACAGCTCCACAACACTAAATACCTCCAGCTACCGAGGTGATGATAAACAATTACATGACAACAGCCACAACACGTAAACTACCCCAGCTAATGAGGCATGATATACACAATAACAGCTCACAACACGTAAACTACCAGCTAACGAGGAAATGATGACCAATTACACAGCTCACACAACACTTAAACTACTCCCAAGCTAACGATGGAAATGATGACCAATTACACAGCTCCACAACTCGTAAATACCCAGTAACGAGGAAATGATGGAACAATTAACCAGCTTCCACCATCACGTAAACTACTCCAGCTTATCGAAATGATGAACAATACAACACAGCTACACATCCTAAACTACCCCACTAACGAGGAAATGAATGACCAACTTCACACCCAGCTCCAATCATGTAAACTTACCCCAGCTAACAAGGAAATGATGACAATAATCATGCTCCACAACTCGTACTATCCCAGCTAACGAGGAAATGAGGACAATTACCAGCCTCCACAACTCGTAAACTAATCCTAGCTAACGAATGATGACAATTACACATGCTCCCACATCAACGTAAAACTACACCAGCTAACGAGAAATGATGACCAATTTAACGACCAGCTTCGTCACATCATGTAATACTACCCAGCTATGAGGTGAAATGAATAAGCAAATTACGATTCAGCTGCCACAACACGGCTAAACTACCCAGCTAAGCGAGGAATGATGACACAATTACAACAGCTCACACAAACTCAACTACCTCAGCAACGTAGGAAATGATACCAATTCCGCTCCACAACTTCGTAACTACCCGAGCTAACGAGGAAAGATGACAATTACACGGCTCCACATCACGTAAACTATACTTCCAGGCTAACGAGGAAAATTGATGAACAATTAGACAGCTCCACAGGATACGTAAACTACCCCCAGGGCTACGAGGAAATTGATGACCAATTACGACAGCTCCACTCACGTAAAAACTAACCCAAGCTACGAGGAAATGATGACCAATAAGCACAGCTGCCACATACACGTAAATACCCACTAACGAGGAATATGATGAACAATTAACGAGCTCCACCAATCACGTAAATACTGCCACTACCGAGGAATGAATGAACAATTACACACAGCTTCCACGAACATAGGTAAACTACCCCAGTCTAATGAGGAAATGATAAACAATTACAAGTCTCCGACACACGGCGTACAACTACAAATCAGCTAACGAGGAAATGATAACATTACACAGCTCACAACTCGTAAAACTAATCGCAAGCTAATGAGAAATGATGAACAATTACATCAGCCCACAACACGTAAAACTACCCAGCTAAACGAGGCAATGATAACAATTACACAGTTCCACAACATCCGTTAACTACCCAGCTAACGAGGTAAATGATGACCAATGTACAACACAGCTTCACAACTGGTAAACTACCCACACTTGAACGAGAAATGATAAAACAATTACACAGCTCCAATCACGTAAACTACCGCACTAATGGGAAATGAAATAACATTACACAACTCCAACTCGTAACTACCCCAGCTAACAGAGGTGATAATTAAACAATTCACAGCTCCACAACACGTAAACTACCCAGCAACGAGGTGAGAATAAACAGTACAACAGCTGCCACAACAAGGTAACTACACCCAGCTAATGAGGCAATGATAACCAATTACAACAGCATCCAAACAGACGTAAATAGCCGCCAGCTAACGGGAATGATGACCAAATTACACAGCTCCACAACCACTTAAACTACCCCAGCAAGGAGGAAAATGATGACCAATTACACGCTCCACAACTCGTAAACTACCGACCGCTAAACGAGGATGATGGCCAAACAATTACACACTCCACATCACGTAAACTAACTCCAGTAAACGAAATGATGAACAATTAACTCAGCTCACATCACGTAAACTACGCACCAGCTAACGAGGAAATGATGACCAATTACACAGCTCCACATATGTAAACTCCCAGCTAACAGGAAATGAATGACCAATTGAACACAGCCCACAACTCGTAACTACCGCAGGCTAACGAGGGAAATGGGACATTACATAGCTCCCACAACTCGTAACTACCTCCAGCTAACTGGAAATGATGAACAATTAACAGCTCAACATCACGTAAACTCCCCAGCCTAACGAGAAATGATGAACCAAATACCACGCTACACATCATGTAAACTACAACCAGCTAACAAGGAAATGATGCCAATTAGCACAGCTCCACATGCACGTAAACTAACCCCAAGCCACGAGGAAATATGACGCAAAAACAGCTCCACATCACGTAAACTTAACCGAGCTAACGAGGAATATGGATAAACATTAAACAGCTCACATCAGTAACTAACCAGCTAACGAGGAAATGTAAAAATTACGCAGCTCCACAATCTCGAAACTACTCCAGCTAATTGAGAATGATGACAATTAACACAGCTCACAATCACTAAAACCCCAGCTAACGAGCATATGAATTAAACAATACACAGTCCACAACTCGTTAACTACCCAGCTAACGAGGAAATGATGACCAATTACACACTCCACAACTGGTAAACTACCTCAGTCTAACGAGAAATCGATAAATAATACACAGTCTTCAACATCACTAAAGCACCCCAACTAATGAGGAAAATGATAAACAATTACACCAGCTCCACAACTCGTAAACTACCCAGCTACACGAGGAAATGACAAACAATTACACAGCTCACATTCACGTAAACGTACCCAGCGGAATGAGGAAATGATTAACATTACACGCTCACATTAACAAATAAACTACCCGCAGCTAACGAGTATTGATAAACAATTACACAGCTCCACAACTCGTAACTACCCGCTAACGAAGAAATGATAAACAATTACCAGATTTACAACAATGTATAACTACCCCAGGTACAGGTGATGATTAACAATTAACACACCCACAACACGTATAACTACCCCACTAACGAGGTATGATGAACCAGATTACGACAGTTTACATGTAAACTAACAGCAGCTACGAGAAATGATGACCAATTACACAGCTCCACAACATGTAAAAATAGACAGCTAACGAGGTAATGATGGTCCGCTCCCTTTTTTGAAAACCTCCATGTTGTAAATGATGACCTCATTCTTCTTAAGAAGAACACACAAACACTTTTATTCCAGGATTGGTAATTAGGTGTAACCCCCACTGATGTGGTGGTGATGATTGTTACCATTTCAGATATTGTGGATTAACTCCCCGTGGACCCCTGTTTCCACTCTAGATATTTCACGTGACTCAAGTTAAAGCAACAAATTACAGTAAAGTCCAAAGGTTCAACTGACACCAAAACACGAGTTTATGTCAAATCATGGACAAGTCATTGCATTGATGGGATCCCACGTACCCGTGACGTGCATCGACGACAAAATGCAACAGCAAGAGAGAAAGGAGGTAAAGTGAACCACAAACACCGGGGACCTGTACATCGATGGGTCAAACGAACCCGCCGAGACCCAAGTGGACCTTGGCACAACTACCGAACAGCAAGTCAAACAAAACATGATTCAGGAGAAACGACGAGACCATTGGAATCGAGTTGAACACTGCCAATCACGTGTAAACCTTCTCCGGGGCCGAGGTCTTCAGAGGCAAGCGACAATGTCTGACGCAACACAACAACCAATGGGTAAAGAGCCAGAGTTGAGGTGTTTTGATGGGGCGTGACCCTCATAGTGGGAGAGGACTTTAGGTGAGACGTGGGTCTTCGTCCCTCAAAATGGCGCACACATCTCAGGCTGAGCTCAAGGGAGAGAGCAGGCTACGGTTGTTATGTTTCGTTCTTCATCTTCGGTCAGGTCACGAAAGCCGGCGGTCATCACACAAAGGGGTCCTTCGATCTTCCGGCGACCCAATTGGCGCTTCACATCCTCGCAGGCTGGCCTCAGGGAGAGAGTAAGGGTGACGGTTGTTTGTTTCGTTCTTCACTTCGCAGGCCCACGACACCGCGCGGTCATGCAACAAAGGGGTCTTCGGTTGACCCCCGAATTGACGCCGGAGATGCCTCCAGCGTGAGTTGAGGGAATCTGAGAAGTGCGACGGTTTGGTTTGATTCGTTCTTGATCTCGCCGGGTCCACAAAAGCCGCAAGGTCACGATTACGAAGGGGTCTTCCCCGCCTCTGGATTGAGCGTTCCCGCGGTATACATGACCAAGGGTCAGTACACCTTGAATTAATGAAAGATATCCAAGAAGTCGAACAGGAGGTGTCACGGCCTCGGTGGTGGATTGGTATGAAGGTCGACTCCGATCGGAGTCTTCCGTTTTCGGTCTCCCCTGAGTCAGATCTGCGGTCACTTGTTCTGGATCCTCGGCGGTGACCGAGTGGGTCCGAACGCCGGTGAAGTTGTGTCGCGGAGTTTTGGATACCTCGGGAAACTTTGTCATACCGCCAAGGGAAACGTGTTAGGGTCGGGCACGTCGAAGACCCTCCGTTCGGATCCTCTACCCTTGGGTTTTAGTCTCGCCGTCGACCTTTTGCTTCTGGACGAAGCTTATTTGGCCTCTTCCCGAAAAGGAAGCTTTTTCCCTGTCCTTCGACAAGGAGCCAGTTAGAGGCAGACTGGACCCACCTTCGCATGCTGAGAGATGGATGAGAAGAAAAGTGAAGATTCCAGACACGCGACCGATGTGAGTCCCACAGACCGACGGGGAACTGATCACGAGTCACGACGACCACCGCGAGAAAGACAGATTGAAAAAGGGTTGTGGAGGGAGGAAGGGGACAGCCCAAACTGGGTGGAGGCGGAGGGAGGAAGGGACCGACTACCACTGGGTGGGGCGGAGGGGAAGGACCGCCACTGGGGTGGAGCGGAGGGAGGAAGGGACCGCCATGGGGTGGAGCGAGAGGAAGGGAGCCGCCCCCCGCCCACGTGGGTGAAGCGGAGGGAGGAAGGGAACCGCCGCACTGGGGTGGAGGCCACACACTTTTGGCGGGAACTTGTTTTCTCTTCTCTCATTTTAAATCTCTCCTTTCTCTTCCGCGCGTCCCTCGAGGACGTTAAGCTGGACGTCCGTCGCACACAATCGCCTCTAGTTGTCAAGCCTGGTTTCGAATCCCGACATAGCTATAAACTGCCACCTGGTGTTCACAGGCCGGGTGATTCATCAGTGGTGTGTGCTCCGTCCTCGGATGGACTGTTAGCTGGAGCGTCCCGTCGCACATGCCTCTAAGCGCTATCCTGAGTAAATGGCAGCTCATTCGCTCTGTGCTTTGCCACGTTACGTCTGCGAGATTAACACGGGGCCAGGACGGTCAATCTGGTGGTGCTCTCCGGCCACGAACATGTGCTGGAATTGTTTTGGGAATCGATGTAGGGATGTTTATAAAGACGTTGTGTTGTTGCAGAAATATTTGCAGCGTGTGGGGTTCGAGTAAGGTCTAAAGGTCTCAGGTGACCGTCGTTGGGTAACGGTGCGAGGTTCGGATGGGAATGGCGCGAGGTATGCTTATGAACCTCCTGCTGCTCTGACGTGCAATGGTCACGTGATAGAGGGGTCGACGTGCGGTAAAATAGTAAACGATTAAAGGAGGAGAATAACAGACTGCCTGCAGGCCATTCCTGTCCCTCGACGCACCATCTTACTCTCCTCACATCGATCTCTCTTACTCTCTCTCCATCGACTCTCTCTATTATATTTTTCGTGGCCGATGTCCCTCACATATCAGAAGCAAAGACCATCTCCTGGTGGTTGATTGCTCCAGCAAGTATACTGAGGTGGTGGAATCGAGGACAAGACTGCCCACCCATGACCGTCACAAGATGAAGAGGTCTTCGCAACGTCGTTGGCTAATCCACAAGAGTACGAGTCGATAACACGATCGTTTGACAGGTTCGAGTCCAGGCGGTTCCGTGAACTGGGAAAAACAGTCGCGTCCAGGTCCTGGATTCGCCCGGTCCGATCGACAAAGTGAACGGTTTTTTGTCCGAACCATCAAGAGGAGATGGAGAAACCTGATGACAACTGCTACCTGGCTAACTTCTTGGAGTCCGAAACACCCTGTCACAGGTGTACATCAATTGTCGCCGGCCAACAGACTTTAATGGAGCAGGAATCTGAGATCCAAGATACCTGTCACAAGCAGTGTACTCAAAACGAGCACAGTGGAATCCCAGAGCCGCAGAAGAAGTCCTTAGAGGGGAGTGTGGTGTGCATGGATGGTGTTGTTGTGTGTGTGTGGTATGTGTGTGTGGTGTGTGGTGTGTGGTGTGTGTGTTGTGTGTGTGTGTGTGTGGTGTGTGTGAACCATGTTGGTGTATCTGCATGTTGACTGATGTTTGAGAGACTTTGTCGTTCTTGCATCGGATATACACGACGGGCCGATCTCCATGTTACACAATGCGTATTAAACGCTCATATATACAAGACAAGAATGTAACGCGAGCAGGTGGAGCCTATAATAATTATAAACACGGTAATACGGATTTTATTTATTATTTACTGTGCGGGAAGTGAGGTAATCGTCGGGATAAACTATTAACGGATGATGGAAATAGGTCACATGACCCGGCGGCACCAATCAAACGCCTGTGTCTCTCAAGTCCGTGTCCGTGCAACTTTTTATTCATCCTCCTTTGGATGTATATTAATAATTAGATTCAGGGATTGAAAAACTTCGTCCCTTCCCACCTCCCCCCCCCCGCCTCCCCGCAATGCATTGCCAACATTTCCGTCAAAGGGCTGAGTTCCTTTACTTGGCTCCGTCCACGTCGCTTCCGTGCGACGCAAGCAATCACACAGATTTATCCACGACGAGTTTGTACGGATTGGGACTCCTCCATTTTTAAGGGCTGTCGCCGCTTCCCATATTTGGTATGCCCTTCCTCTCCATCCATCGTCTGTCATCCTTCCAAATTGAGAAAGAAAGAACCCTTCCAAACCACTATTTAATTCTGATGAGGTTTTCTAAAGTGTAATTCAGAGGGTTGAAAGGGCTTTCTATACCAAGGAAAATCCTGAAAGGAATTCTAAGTGTAATTCTCTGAGGATTGCAAGGGTTCTAACTCAAGGAAAATCCTGAAGGTTAATTCTAAATGTACTCTCGGGGGTTCTGAAGGATATATTCCAAAACGTATATTTGAAAGGCTCGAAAGTGTAATTCCAGAGGTTTCTAAGGGAAATTAAAATAAAGGGTTTAAAGGGAAAATCTCGCAAGCGTTCCTAAGGGATAATCCGAA
>JAXMNL010001069.1:1039-15132 GCA_035128595.1 Eptatretus atami
TGGAATTATAGATAGATGTTTTTTATATCTATGTTTGTTATATCTATGTTTTTTATATCTACTAGTACGGGCCCATAGGGGCGGGCCCGTAGGTGTGTGCCCGTCGGTGAGTGCCAGTATGTGCAGCCTCTCTCTCTCTCAAACCTCGAAAAGGCACATCCGCGGGAAAAAGAGGAGAGGAATTATGCAGCAGTGACAGAATATCAATGAGATATGAGTCCATAGAAACACAGAGATAGAGGACTCATGGAAATAACACAAGCGATGCGCTCCTCCAAAAACGCCCCTGCCTGGGAGATAACTGGCGAGATAATTGCAGACCTGCCGACATGAGGAGAAGGGACGCAATTGGCAAGACACCCTGGCGCCGATCCGAAAAGTTTCGCCAGCTCCCGATGCACGAGGTCCCTTCCTCTGGGTTGATAGGCATCCCAACACTTTTTGCACAACTACGGCCGGAGCGACAGAAGGAAGTCTTCGCGCCTGCACCTTGGCATGAGAAGGACACGAGACTCTCCAGCGGGAAGACCCCGTGATAGGGCCAGTGTATCAAATGGGTTCCAGGAAAACAGGAGGCCCAGTGGGAGGAAGATCGCCCCAATTCGGGCGAGTATACACTGGCCACGGTCAACGCGCAATATGGGCTGCAGTGGAGGACCTTAGTTAAATGAGGGACCATCTTATCCCTTGCCCGTTTACTTATAACCAGAAATTATTGGGTTACCTGGTACCGCGCCCACTAGGTTCGAAAGATTTGGCGAACTAACCCCCTAGTTCTTACCGCGGTTGGGCACAGAAACCCCTTGCCATCGTCATTCGTGCGTGAGGCAGGCTCCGTAGAGGAGGACCACGACACCGTGAACATGAGCATACCATTAACCCACGGGCGCCCGCACACTTCACGCTCCAATTCCTTACGGAAGGGATCAACGATCTGAATGTCCGTTCCCGGTGGGCTCACGTGCCCCCGGCCGCAGATTTCCGAGTTACGTTGGCCCGTCCGCTTCCGCCGCGCGGCGCCTCTGAATTCGCAAATCCCATACCCAATAGCCGAGCGCTGCCATCATATCCAGACCACTGTACACGAGGATTGCCCGACCCCGCCTCTCCAGCCCAATATACGAGCCAGCAGATAGCAGCCCAATCTACGTATATGAGCAATCTGTCGTTTGAGCTCCGGAGCAACGCCAAAACCTCCAGCTCACGGGTAGTTATTCCTACATCCCACAACCATAGACCAGTCCACTCTTGTGTCCAACGCGCTACAGGTTTTCGAATCGCCCGAACTTGTCCGATGTAACCTAATTTTCTCGGACAGGAATGACCGGGAGTGTTAGTATCTTTCTCCGACGGCGCCCTGCCACTGCAACACCGAGCCGCTTCACGCCAGCTCGATATATCGCGTTGCTCCGCTGATTGAGCGCTGAGCGGTTTTAATAATCGCCAAGCCGTCGGACCCGATGTACGTTTTATCGGCTTAATAATCAGCCAGCTGACATTTCAACGCAAATTTATGGCAGTCAATGGAAGGAAAGGACGCAACGAAGCAGGTGACATTTAAACCAATGGAAGGACATTATTTTCCATAGCATGAGCTAATGCAAGGCAATGGCAATGAATGGGAGGGTTGTGGGAAACAACGACCGCAGCCAAAAGCCCTAACAGGCCGAGTTCTATAAATGCAAGTATATACAGGCACTTAAAATCAGTTCTACTTCGGGACAGACAGGCGCCCCACCACAGAACTTATCATAGCAAACCTTTCAGAAGAAAGATACGACCGGGCCATTTCCGTGAGTCTTCTTTATATATTTTTTCTCGGGAGGCTGGGAATGAACCCCGAGAAAGGGTTGCTCCGAGAGACTTGAGAGTGGGCTACTCTGAGCCACCCCCTAATATGGATGCATCGCGTGAGGAATTCCTTGGTTGCGCGCCCCGCACCGCGCGGCGGTTTCTCGCCCGGCACCCCCCGAAGACTCACGACTGGCACTCACCATATGCCTCGATAGTTTCGTGCCTCCATTGCGGCCTGGTTAAAAGCCTGACGACCGCCCTGGAGCGAGTCGACAGGGCCTCCGACTCCTCATGTTCTGTGCGCTGTCTGCCGCCCGCCGCCCAGAGAGCTCCTCCAGTGAACTCCAACTGCCCGACACTCGACACCCTCCCAGCTCCACTCCAACTGGCACTCCCTCCACGACCTTCCACCACTCCAAACAACCTCCACCTCCCCTTCCAAACTGACTCCCTTCTCGGGGTTCCCAGCACGGCTCTTATATCGGGTTAGGAGGGGCGTGCTCGCTCTTTTTCACGTTCGAACCTTCACCCCGGCTTGACTCCACCCCCTGCCGCCTTTTGAGTCTCGATCTTGCGCGGTCACAACGCGGCCGTGTTAGAGTCAACCGGCTTCACAGCGGAACGTGGTTAGAATGAAATTCACAGGCTTCATCAGGGGGACGTGGTGGTGGTCGTTGTTGTTTGTATTTGTTGTTGTTGCTCAATTGTTTGTTGAATTATTTCCGTCCGTTGTTTGTTAAACATACACAGATAGAGGACAGAACTAACGGCTAAGTGAAGAAGATGCACAGCCACCGCCAACGAATAAATTCCGTTATAACCTTTGGTGGCGCGGAAATCTAACTGGAACCACACATTACACAGAAAAATAATGCACCATCCTCGGGGAACCCTGAATGGTGTTTCTGTGACATTTCCTACTTATACCGTAACAATATAATTTAATTTCTTTTACACAAATACTCAACTCTCGCCTCTCTCACGTATGCCTTATTGTCCTTAAGGGGCAATATCACAATTACTTCCAGAACAGGTGGATGGGTGGGTGATGTCGGGTTGGGATGGAGCCGATGGGGTGTGAGTGGGCTGTATACTCGACACGTCTTATTGAGTTTTACAGGGGTTGGAGGTGTTTCTCTCGAGCACATGACGTGACAACTTTTTTCATGACAAATTAAATGAGCTGTGAAGTTTGGACGTTTCTCACGGTGAGCTTTTTTTCGATAAGCATTGGCTTTGCATGAGATTTCACTGTAAGCTGGCTCGATGGAAGAAAAAAAAAAGTGAATGCTTACCTTTCTGAGAAGATGAAGAAGCAGGAGGAAGAGAAGTCTGCAGCAGGAAAATGAGGTTATTCATATTCGATCTGTAAAAACAAATGTGTTTTTTTATTTGTGACCTTACTGCTTTGAGCTCCGAAAGACGAAACTTTCTACGATCAAGATTTTTAACCACAAATGCAACCGAAATCTGCGTTTTAAACGGTCATGAGAGGGGCATTTGACACTGTTTCCGTGTTTGCACTCCAGAGATAATTACATTCCTCACGTGAGTTCATTTATTTATACAGCTTCACTCTTCACACCTGTGCAGCTGTAGACCCATTAGACCTTTAATACCGTTTTAGACCCTGTTACGGCCTTTTATACCCGCTTCACAGACTTTTAGACCCTTTTGAGATGTAATAGACCTTCTTCAACCTTTCGAATGTTTGTTGTTGTTTTGATTACTTCCTATGGAACGAACGACTAAATTAACGCACTAATTGCAGTTGGATCGTCCTAATCACGAATAATTACGAATTTAATTGTGTTAATTATGTAACACCAGCACACAAAACATCATGCAAAATAAGTCCTAGCGAGGGACTGCAATCTCTGATTACTCTCTTGTGAAGCCTCCCCTGATACTCCTGTGGGATAGGGGAAGGCTTATTATGGTATGGAAAGCGATACCAGCACAGCGTTCTGTGATAGTCATAGCGATACGGCAATGGCGATCGATTTCGTCCCGTGTCGATTTCCAATTCTGATCTCGCCTTCAAACAAAATCATTTTTGGCTGCTCTTAGAGCACCCTTATTCTGGAATTTCATCTGTCTGTCTGTCCGCGAAACTTTGGTCAAGCCTAGGGGCTAAACCACTCAACCGATTCAATGAAATTTGGAGGTAGGACCAATATTTCTGGGAATCGTGTGCTTTCGAATATGGACCCGGGCCCTAGCAACGGCATCGCAACGGCCCTTTAAAGTGGGCAAAAAATCGAAAAAAATCAAAAAAAAAATATCGAAAAATCCAAGCTTAGAGTTCTGTGCGAAATCTATCTGCTCCCTTCATGCAATTTGCAGCCCTAACAAAAAATTATTTGTAGGAGGAAATAGGTTTTGGGCGAGTACAATGTCGAACATTTCAGAAAACGGTTAATTGCGAATATCTCTAAGAGAAAGAGTCTGATTTTGATGAAAGTTGTACAATGTGGCTTGCATGTACACAAAAATGAATGGTTGCTATGCACACCTCCGTTGCTTAGCAACAGCTAAATACTTTATCGTACATCGTACACTTATTGTGGAATGTACAAAAAATCAATACCTCCGAAACTGGACCTCCGGGGACCTGTTTTTTTTGTGCCCAAGGAGAATGTCTTACAGCATCATATAAAAAATAAAATCTTTAGCGAATAGATAAATGGAATTACCAGGGCTGCCATTTGTTAGAGTCTCTTTGGAAACATGCGTGAAATTTCACAAGGCGGGTTTCTGGGGCAAACTAAGAGGGCTGTGATAATCATATTATTGTGCTAAATTGATTGATAGAATGTACATGAATATCGGCTTGTCGCGTCGGCCAGCTTTCCACCTAGAGCGAGCAGCCATGTCGCCTTCCGGCTTGTTAATACAAGTTGTAATTGGAAGTAAAAGAACCGTTCTCATCATGGGGGGGGGGGAAAGCCCGTGTGGAATACTTTGATGAAAAATTCCATGTGTCAATGATGTGTATTTCATATGTGAATACGTATTGGACCATTGGACCATTGCTATTTTTGGAACTTGCATAAAAAATAATGAATTGCTTATTTTTTTTTTTTATTTTAATAATATTGATATCCGGTAAATCTATACCACTTGACCCTAATGGACATTGATATAGAAAAAAATCGATATCGACAGAGCCTATTTGCTTTCTTCTCTGAAACTACACACACAATTTCAATGAAACTTGACAACAACATTCCTACATGTGATGAACCAAGTTTATCGATCACAAAATCTGCACTGATTATGGGGTCTACGGGAGGTGGAGTGGGGGTGGTGGGGGGGGTTGTGATGAGGCATTTTTCGACCTGTCCAGTTAATTTTGTGTTTCATTGTCTTTTCAGACAAAGAAATGAAAATCATTTATTTTACCAACTCTGCCCTTCGACACAGAAGAAAATCCTTCTTGTCAGGACAATGACAAATCGAGCAGCGTCTCTTCAACAACCACAAAAGTTGTTTACAGGTGAGCAAGCAGATCCAGGAAACGAGAAACTCCACAAGTGTTCCATTTGTAACGAGGCGTTTACTACTTCATCAAATTTACATCGTCACCAAAATATACATTCGGGGATAAACCCCACAAGTGTTCCGTTTGTAACGAGGCGTTTACTACTTCATCAACTTTCATCGTCACCAAAATATAACATTCGGGGATAAACCCACAAGTGTTCTGTGTGTAACAAGGCATTTGGTGTTTCATCAACTTTACGTCGAACATGAACGAGTACATACGGGGTTAAACCCACAAGTGTTCTGTGTGTAACAAGGCATTTGGAGATTCATCAACTTTACGTCGAACATGAACGAATACATACGGGGTTAAACCACAAGTGTTCTTGTGTCACAAGATTTACTCAATCGTCAACTTTACATCAACATGAACGGGTACATTCGGGGATAAACCCACAAGTGTTCTGTGTGTAACAAGGCGTTTGTGATTCATCAACTTTACGTCCACATGAACGAGTACTACGGGGGTTAAACCCACAAGTGTTCTCTGTGTCAACAAGGCATTTCCTCAATGTCAACTTTACATCAACATGAACGCAGACATTCCGGGGATAAACCCACAAGTGTTCTGTGTGCTCGAAGGCCTTTTTCTCTTCTTCAGGTTTAAATTATCAATCAAAAAACACATTTAGGGGCAAAACCCCACAAGTGTTCTGTGTGTAACAAGGCGTTTCTTACTTCATCAACTTTACATCAACATGAACGAATACATTCCGGGGATAACCCCACAAGTGTTCTGTGTGTAACAAGGTGTTTTAATCATCATCAAATTTACATCAACATGAACGAAGACATACGGGGATAAACCCTACAAGTGTTCTGTTTGTAACAAGACATTTGCTGATTCATCAACTTTACATAACATGAACGAATACATTCCGGGGATAAAGCCCACAAGTGTTCTGTGTGTAACAAGGCGTTTGGTGATTCATCAACTTTACGTCGACATGAACGAGTACATACGGGGGTTAAACCCCACAAGTGTTCTGTTTGAACAAGTTGTTTAATCAATTATCAAATTTACATAAACATGAACGAAGACATACGGGGGATAAACCCCACAAGTGTTCTGCTTGTAACAAGACATTTGTTGATTCATCCACTTTACATAACCATGAACGAGTACACACGGGGTATAAACCCTACAAGTGTTCTGTGTAACAAGGCGTTTGGTGATTCATCAACTTTACGTCGACATGAACGAATACATACGGGGGTTAAACCCCACAAGTGTTCTCTGTGCCACAAGGCATTTACTCAATCGTCAACTTTACATCAACATGAACGCAGACATTCCGGGAATAACCCCACAAGTGTTCTGTGTGCTCGAAGGCCTTTTCTCTTCTTCAGGTTAAATTAATCATCAAAAAAACACATTTAGGGGCAAAACCCACAAGTGTTCTGTTTGTAACAAGGTCTTTCTTACTTCATCATCTTTACATCAACATGAACGAATACATTCCGGGATAAACCCACAAGTGTTCTCTGTGTAACAGGCGTTTAATCACTCATCAAATTACATAAACATGAACGAAGACATACGGGGGATAAACCCCACAAGTGTTCTGTTTGTAACAAGACATTTGCGATTCATCAACTTTCCATCAACATGAACGAATACACACGGGGTATAACCTACAAGTGTTTCTGTTTGTAACAAGGCGTTTAATCACTCATCAAATTTACATAAACATAAACGAAGACATACGGGGTAAACCTACAAATGTTCTGTTTGTAACAAGGCGTTTTCTCAATCATCAACTTTACATCAACATGAACGAATACATACGGGGGATAAACCCCACAAGTGTTCTGTTTGTAACAAGGCATTTGTTTCTTCATCATCTTTATCTCATCATCAAAAAAATACACACGAAGATACAACAGAGGTGCGAGGACCCAGCGATCTCGGTGTGAATTCCGTGTTATCAGGGAAATAACAAATACCGGATCTGGAAAATGAAGTCAAAATAACTTGGAAGTTGAAGAGTGTCGACATTGTGTCAATGACAGCTACAGCAACTGGAGTGATGAAGAAGAACCTCTCTGAGATGAATATTACTACAAACTAACTACAGTTGGAGACTGTCTGCGGTTCAGTGACGATCCTGCAAATACCATCGGAACAAAACTCTGAGAACAAGAAAACTTCACAACTTCCTCAAACAAACATGACCCTTTACCAAAATGGAGGTGGATACACACACAAACACACACACACACACACACACACACACACACACACACACACACACACAACACACACAAAAAACACACACAACACACACACAACACACTCATGTGTTCCGTATCATTGATATTAGTGCTATACCGACCCCAATGAAGCCCTGGTATGTCACTCATACGTGAGAAATGGTGATACTGTGAACACATGGGGAACAGACTTTCAGGAAGGAAAGCAGGGAATTTGAAAAGAGTTGGGTTTGGGGTGGATTAACGGGGGAACAAAAGATGAAGGTTTTGGATGGGGGAACATCAAAGATTGTGGTGAACGGCTGTTTTGAAGATTTGTCGGAGGAGTGGGATTGAACAGAGTGTGTGTGTTTGTTCCAGAGTGGGGAAAAAGAGGAACGAAAGAGTGAAGGTGAGCACGGATCTTGATTTTGAGCAGTGGATCTTGGATCTTGAGCAGGATCTTGATTTTGGCAGTTTCATCAGAAGAGGGTTTTTGGCAGACCTTGAACACCCTGCGGAAATATAGGGGAGACAGAGCAGCTGGTGGCAACTCCGGGTCCTCCACTGAGGGTAAGGTGCCTGGATGCTCACTGTCCCAAGGGTTCAGTTGGATGGAATTGGGACATGCTTAATTGGATGAGAGCGAGCGAGAGTGACTCAATGGCCGGAAAAGGGATTGTTAGAAACCAAAATTGTCCGTGGAATTGATGTCTATTATGTGTATTGAATTGAATTGTTTCAAGAATGAATGCCAGTGATAACATGTAAGCAGGACATGGCAGCAGAGGAACATGATCACTGTTTTTGCATTGCATGTTTGAGGATTGAGTGACAACAGGGAGGAGATGAGATGTTGGACTGTGTGGGTGGGAAGATATGTGGGACTGCAGGACAAGATAAAGCTCTGAGGAGCGGGTGACTGCGCCCCCCCCCGAGGTAATTTGTCCCTGGCAGACGGTGGGTTCTGGAAATGGAGATCCGCATGGGAGGTCTGGTTGGGCGACCATAGGTAGAGAGACCTCTCGCGACCCGTATGAGGCCGTCAGAGCCTGGATTGTGGAGATCGTCTCCGACGGGCGAACAGCAAAGGAGCTGTTTGTCTGTCAGGGACCGAATTTTGAAGGATGGAGGGTTGGGGAGCGAAGAAGTCGTAAGTCGAGCGACCTGGTTTTGGACTGCGGGTTCCACAACCGGAAGAGTCCCCATTCATTTTGGTTGTATGGAACCTCCCCTCTGCTCAGTTGAGTATCACACATGTGTGTAACAACATCTAAGTCATGGTCTTGCAGTTAGGGTTTGTTAGGGTTTGTTTGAATGATTGATATTGGAATTAATTATGAATGGGTGAGGAAGGTTCACTAAATCCATGTCACGAACCTGTACCGGAGAGGGAGGGCTCGCGGAGATTTGGAAAGGTAAATTGGGACGGCTCCACAGGTCACATTTTCTATTGTGGCATCCACAAATGAACGCAGTCTTTAGAAGGGGGTTGTACAGACGTTAAAGTAAAAAACATTTTCGGGGGGAGTGAAGGTTTTGTCCATTACAGTCGGCTTTTGTGTGTTTTCTGACATTTTCTACCCGCCCCAGGAGTTCGGAGTGAGGAACCAAGAGTTTTGTAAATATTTGAGTTGTGTTCAAGGGGTGTAAAAACGTTAGGGGTAATAGGTAAGTCAGCTATGGCTCGCTTCCAAAGCCCGTTCTAATTTATTTCACAAGCTAATTAGGTTTGAGTCGGTAAGTGGTAAGGTGGGAATGGTAACGCCTGCATTGAACCTTGCAGGAGCTACTGTTCCGGGAGGGGGCTGTCTTATGATTATGGGGGAAGATGAACTGATGTAATAGTACAGATAGGATTGTATAGTGTCGCATGGTCCGTGGACAGGGAGAAGGATTTCGATGTCATTCAGTTAGGGAATCTGTGAGCTTAAGTGTTACGTGTCGCCACACGACGGGTGGTGTGTGTTAATTAGCTGAGGGAGTAAAACATTTGTTCTCCTGTACATGATTACCCTTTGTGATTTTTCCTCTGTTTTTATATCCAACGTATTTTATATCTATGTTTTTTTATATCTATGTTTTTATATCCAACGTATTTTATATCTATGTTTTTTATATCTATGTTTTTATATCTATGTTTTTTATATCTTGTTTTCATATCTATGTTTTTATATCCAACGTATTTTATATCTATGTTTTAATATCTATGTTTTTCATATCTACTAGTGCGGGCCCGTCGGGGTGGGCCAGTAGGGGCGGCCAGTAGGGGCGGGCCAGTATGTGCAGCTTCGTGCCTGCAGTATCAGGTCCCCAGCATCAATTGTGACGTCATATCAAACGAAGAAGAAGAAATGTGACGCCCCTCTCTCTCCCCCCCCTCTCTCCCCTCTCTCCCCCCTCTCTCTTCCCCTCCTCTCTCCCCCTCCTCTTTCCTCCCCTCTCTTGTCCCGCTCTCACCCCCCTCTCTCGCCCTTCTCTCTCCCCCCTCCTCTCTCCCTTCTCTTGCCCCCCCTCTCACCCCCCTCTCTCGCCTTTCTCTCTCCCCCCTCCTCTGTCCCCTCCTCTCTCCCTCCCCTCTCTTGTCCCGCTCTCACCCCCTCTCTCCCTTCTCTCCCCCCTCCTCTCTCCCTTCTCTTGCCCCCCTCTCACCCCCCTCTCTCGCCCTTCTCTTTCCCCCCTCTCTGTCCCCTCCTCTCTCCCTCCCCTCTCTTGCCCCCCCTCCACCCTCTCTCGCCCTTCTCTCTCCCCCTCCTCTCTCCTTCTCTTGCCCCTCTTGCCCCCCCCTCTCTCGCCCTTTCTCTCCCCCTCCTCTCCCCCCTCCTCTCGCCCTTCTCTCTCCCCCTCCTCTCTCCCTCCCCTCTCTTGCCACCCCCCTCTCACCCCCCTCTTCCCCCCTCTCACCCCCTCCTCTCTCCCCTCCTCTGTCACCCCTCCTCTCTCGCCCCCCCTCTCCCCCTCCTCTCTCCCCTCCTCTCTCCCCCTCCTCTGTCCCCCTTCTCTCTCCCCCCCTCTCTTGCCCCTCCTCTCACCCCCTCTCTCGTCTTCTCTCTCCCCCTCTCTCCTTTCTCCTCCCTCCCCTCCTCTCTCGCCCTCTCTCTGTAAATGTATTCACAAATGTCTTCCAAGCACAACAATAATCTATATATTAATACTGAAGGACCAATTTTGTGCTCCTCCTAGCGGTCGCGTCATGTTTTTCTCGGTACTGTGACCTGGACTGAAAGAAACTTCGTACCTGTAAGAGTGCATCGCACATAGTGGCAATAGTCAACTTTCAACTCTGAAGCAGAATAAACACTTTTCGTTTACATTCGTTTACATGGCGACGTGTGACGTCACCGCTGAGAGGCGTCAGGACGTCATGACATCATCGGTCATTCGCTGACGTCATTACGTCTGCCGACGACAGACCGTCACCGCTGAGCGGTTAATTCCACTCCTCGAAAATAGCGTCTGCAATGTAAAACCCTCTTCTGCAGATGCTGACTACCTCAGAATGTGAATTTGACAAACAAAAATGTAACAATAAACATTGTATCTTCTATATATTAATACTGAAGGACCAATTTTGTGCTCCTCCGAGCGGTCTCGTCACGTTTTTCTCGGTCCTGGGACTGGACTGAAAGACACTTCGTACCTGTAAGAGTGCATCGCACATGTGGCAATAGTCAACCTTCAACTCTGAAGCAGAAGAAACACTTTTCGTTGAGACGGGGGCAGGGAGTGAAGAGGCGGGGCGGGAGATGAAGAGACAGGGGCAGGGAGTGAAAGAGCGGGGGGCAAGGTAAGCAAATTTTTGGGCGGAGGTAAGCAGTGAAGGGGATGGGGGGGAATGGGGGGGGGGGTTTGGGCGGGTTGAGTGTGAGGGGTGGACAGGGGGGCGGGAGTGAAGAGGCAGGGCCGGGGTAAATTTTTTGGGCGGGGTTCAAGTTGAGGCGGGGGGAATGGGGCAGGGGCGGGGGATGAGTAGGCGGGGGCAAGCACTGTCCAGTCTCCATCCTCGAGTGTGGGTGAGCTGGTGAGGGTGGTTGAATGAACGGAATCCGTCTGTGACGGGGTTTCAGCAAGTAATAAATAATAAGGCACATACTCAGGTCCCCGTGTCGATTGTGATGTCATACCAAACGAAGAGAAAAAAGAATTGTGACGTCAATCGTCCCAAAATTAAATAAATAAATAATTATACAAACATTAATTGTGACGTCATTCGTGATGTCATAGCACCGTGTCCTGTCATTGGTTGACAGATAAATGGCCGTAACTTGGTAACCGCTCGTCCGATTGATATCAAACCTCGAAAAGGCACATCGCGGGGCCCCAGCAATATCCTGGCAAGTTTCAATCCGATCGGACCGGTGTTCGTCCGGTTATTAATAACTTGGGAAAAATGGCATGAAAGGTGGAACGACACCTTCAGCTGCCATATATACACCTTTTCAACACTGAAAAAGCAATAAAATTGCCGTAACTTGGGAACCGCTCGTCCGATCGATATCAAACCTCGAAAAGGCACATCCGCGGGTCCCCGGCAATATTCCTGGCAAGTTTCAATGAGATCGGACCGGCGGTCGTCGAGAAACGGCAGTCGCAGACAAACAAACAGACAGACAGACACACAGAGATTGCTGGAATTATAGATAGATGTTTTTTATATCTATGTTTGTTATATCTATGTTTTTTATATCTACTAGTACGGGCCCATAGGGGCGGGCCGTAGGTGTGTGCCCGTCGGTGAGTGCCAGTATGTGCAGCCTCTCTCTCTCTCAAACCTCGAAAAGGCACATCCGCGGGTCCCCAGCAATATTCCTGGCAAGTTTCAATCGTGCAAAAGAAATAATAAATAAATAAACATTAATTGTGATGTCATTCGTGACGTCATAGCACCGTGTCCTGTCATTGGTCGACAGATAAATGGCCGTAACTTTGGAACCGCTCGTCCGATTAATATCAAACCTTGAAAAGGCACATCCGCGGGGCCCCGGCAATATTCCTGGCAAGTTTCAATGAGATCGGACCGTCAATCGTGCAATAAAAAATAAACATTAATTGTGACGTCATCGTGACGTCATAGCACCGTGTCTTGTCATTGGTCGACAGATAAATGGCCGTAACCTGATAACCGCTCGTCCGATCGATATCAAACCTCGAAAAGGCACATCCGCGGGTCCCCGGCAATATTCCTGGCAAGTTTCAATGAGATCGGACCGGCGGTCGTCGAGAAACTGCGGTCGCAGACAAACAGACAGACAAACAGACAGACACACACACAGAGATTGCTGGAATTATAGATAGATGTTTTTTATATCCAACGTATTTTATATCTATGTTTTTTATTTCTATGTTTCTTATATCTATGTTTTTATATCTATGTTTTTATATCCAACGTATTTTATATCTATGTTTTTTATATCTATGTTTTTATATCTATGTTTTTATATCCAACGTATTTTATATCTATGTTTTTATATCTATGTTTTTATATCTACTAGTGCGGGCTCGTAGGGGCGGGCCAGTAGGGGCGGGCCAGTAGGGGCGGCCAGTATGTGCAGCTTCGTGCCTGCAGTATCAGGTCCCCAGCATCAATTGTGACGTCATATCAAACAAAGAAGAAGAAATGTGATGCCCCTCTCTCTTCCCCCTCTCTCTCCCCCCTCTCTCCCCCTCCTCTCTCCCCTCCCTCTCTCCCCTCCTCTTTCC
This sequence comes from Eptatretus atami, assembly GCA_035128595.1. Taxonomy (NCBI): domain Eukaryota; kingdom Metazoa; phylum Chordata; class Myxini; order Myxiniformes; family Myxinidae; genus Eptatretus; species Eptatretus atami. The sequence goes on from JAXMNL010001069.1 coordinate 14,273, forward strand.
CTCCCCTCTCTTGCCCCCTCTCTCGCCCTCTCTCTCCCCCCTCCTCTCTCCCTTCTCTGCCCCCTCTCCCCCTCTCTCGCCCTTCTCTCTCCCCCCTCCTCTGTCCCCCTCCTCTCTCCCTCCCCTCTCTTGCTCCCCTCTCACCCCCAATCTTGCCCTTCTCTCTCTCCCCTCCTCTCTCCCTTCTCTTGCCCCCCCTCTCACCCCCTCTCTCGCCCTTCTCTCTCCCCCCCACCTCTCTCCCCTCTCTTGCTCCCCCTTCACCTCCTCTCTCTCGCCCTTCTCTCTCCCCCTCCTCTCTCCCTTCTCTCTCCCCCCTCCTCTCGCCCTTCTCTCTCCCCCCTCCTCTCTCCTCCCCTCTCTTGCCACCCCCCTCTCACCCCCCTCTCTCCCCCTCTCACCCTTCCTCCCTCCCTCCTCTCTCTCTCGCCACCCCTCTCTTCCCCCTCCTCCCCCTCTCACCCCGTCTCTCGCACTTCTCTCTCCCCCCCCTCTCTCCCTTCTCCTCTCTCCCCCTCCTCTCTCGCCCCTCTCTCTGTAAATGTATTCACAAATGTCTACCAAGCACAAAATAATAATAAATAATAAGGCACATACTCAGGTCCCCAGTGTCGATTGTGACGTCATGCCAAACGAAGAAGAAAAAGAATTGTGACGTCAATCGTGCCCCAAAAAATAATTAAATAATTAAACAAACATTAATTGTGACGTCATTCGTGATGTCATAGCACCGTGTCCTGTCATTGGTTGACAGATAAATGGCCGTAACTTGGTAACCGCTCGTCCGATTGATATCAAACCTCGAAAAGGCACATCCGCGGGCCCCGGCAATATTCCTGGCAAGTTTCAATCCGATCGGA
>JAXMNL010001071.1:263-12705 GCA_035128595.1 Eptatretus atami
CAGAGTGGTGCCGAAGGTGTCCGTCCATGTAAGCCAAAAGCAACCTGTAGCATTTTAAAGTTTCTCCTCCTTTTGAATATTTAAATAAAATTAAATTCCTATTTAAATATTACTATTCATAAAAAACTGCAGACATATATACTACCATCTCTAATTGCCCCTCCCACACTCATATATTTGCGATTCTTGATTGTTAAAATGACTTCAGTGCATCTGTGTATCAAGTGTGGACATTGATAGACTAAGAGAGTGGATCACCCACTTTTGTCCCGACCCAAGGGAAAAGTAGCTGGATTGAGAAAATTGTTTGATTCATTAACATGGGCACGACTTGATATTTCAAAATGGTTCCTTACATGATTGACATCACACTGGTGAGCATGCGTTAGTTTTGTCTGCTTTAAATGGGAAATGGTTTGACCATGACTGAATCGACTGACACTTCATTTGGCATAACTATCACTTTCTTGCATTACATGGGCACATGAGTGAGAATAACTGAAAAATGGACCAAGTGCAAGATCCATTTTGTGCTATTAAAAATAGCCAGAGGTTTACATAAGGACTGCCGAAACCTGGTTGATCACTCTAAGTTGATTGGATAACATGTCGGCATTGTTGTCTTCTTTTAGCAAGAAATTTTGACTAATCGATCGCATACGCGAAAGGTTTAAGTTAATGGAAAGTGAAAAAACCTCTAACAACCGAATTATTGGTGTTTAACGATTACCTTTCATCTGCAAAAATCAACATGGATTAATCATAAACCCCTCAAAAAAACAATTTTTTTAAAATAAGCTTAAAATCAATGAGAGTGTTTTAAGATAAGTTAGTTATCTCCAACCAATCATCAGCAGGTTAAATTTACTACAAATAGCTTTCAAAGGGGACCATGAAGTGTTAATTATGAATTGCTTGTGCAAAAACAAATGCTTAAAACATTGATCCACCGTCTACAGCGCATTGTCAGCCATGTTAACAGTCTGCACATTATGGATCCATCCATCCATTGAGGACCATACTCTGTGCAGTGCATTTGGTGCTGCCAAGAAAAAGCAGTACTCCGTGGCATATTGGGCCACAATCCTGGACGAGAGTAGGCCACTTCGAACCACAGGATACCAGCAAGCTCGGTACTCATTTTGCCGACCTCAGAAGGATGACTGGGCAGAGTCAAGTGTGGGTTCGCTGCAATAAAGTAAAACTAATTACGTGGAGATAGTTAAATGTTGCAATAAAATATAACAACAACATCACTTGAGGAAACGTTTTCACTCCATGAATCTTTCTGATGCAACAATAAGGAAGGTTTGATCGTGAAGTTTGTTTTCCACCAAGTACAGAATTGTCTACAAGAATCATGACCGCACACACCTTTGTTTTTGCACATTTCAGCAACAGACATTACCGAAGTATTTCAGAAAGCCTGTTTGAAGGTGTTGGATTTTCTAACCTTACCCATTCAAACCGGTTAGCTAAATCCACGTTTGCGTCTTGCTTAAACGTCTCTTGTTGCAAACAAAGAAAGCACGAAAGTTGTTGAAGAATGTTTAAAAATCCAAACTAAAATGCCGAGAATGAAAGACTTACAGAAATTGAAATGATTGCATGATATTTTTTTACAAGATACTTAAGTTGTATTTAAGAATAGCGTACTCTAGCTGACATAAATTTATTGAAATGCTTTCTATAGGATATCTTTGAAAAGTCCCAAAATGAGACTAAATTTCTGAATTCGCTCTGTAAATGACTTCTATAAAGACCTAAAACAATAAAAAATATACGAATGGTTTATTATCTTCGTATTTTTTTCCCTTCTATCGTTGCTGTCTTAACATGAAATGCAATGCAAGGGAGCTCTCGACGACCATTCTACGTATGTGATTGAAACAAAGGAATAAATATGACTCCTGTCTGCCTGTTCATTATCCAATTTACTTGTCTTTTCATCGACACAACAATTTACCTACTTTTTGGGAAGAAAAACTATCCGTTTCCGTTGTCCCTTCATCCATTCATTGCCTTCACTTGACACAAAATCTGGAACTTATGTGTTTAGCAATGCTAGAGAAAGGATAAATCCATATTCCACACAATTGCCCCCCGCCCCTACATTGGCAAAAAGCCCAATCCCCAGTACCCTTCCCCAGTTAATCAAATTTTATTCTTGCTGTCACTTCATTTTTATCTTTAGCCCGTCCACCCGCGTAATGCAAGACGGACGGATTTGTAAGCGTTTCTGTGTTTCTTTATTTATTTACTATTTGAGCTCGGCTTTGTACTGTCCAGGCCAATATATATATAATAATACAAATAATATAACATAATATAAGATAATACAATTTTACAAACAAACTTTTACAATGAGAATATGGGGGATCACATAAGTATAAATTTTACATTGTTTTTTTCACTTGTTTTCAGTCAACTTTGGTTCAGAGTAACCAAAGCGGACTGGACGGGCTTTACAATTTTGGGAGTTATTCTAGATTAATTTGCTTTCCTTTTATGAAGCTGGTCATATTACCAAAAATGCCTTGTTTTTGTTTTATGTTCTCTCACCTCAATGTGTAAATGATTGAATATAAGCAACGAAACCCTATTCACCTTTTTGTTTAATTTTTTTTTTGACTGAACATTTATACTAACGATACTCAGATAAGTTACTTGGATCTTTGCCTGCGAAAAATGCATTTTTTTTTGGAACCCCAAATCGTCGTATCATTTTTAATGAAAACTTGCATTTGGCCAATGCACACAGAGCCCAGGAAAAGATAAAATGAACATACCAAAGTTCGGAATAAAACGATCGATTCGAAGACTTGAATACCAACTTGTCCACTTGTAGATCGATCGGTTTAACGTCAAGTTTGCACCGTAACTTACGTCACACTAATGCGGAAGTAATATGCTTCTCGATTATCATCACCTACCTTATTGTAATCATGACCAAGAAACAGTTGGTAAAGAGTAGATGCAGAGTTTCAAATCATGGTATTTTATTTTTTATTTCAATGGTGTGTTGAGTGTACATCATCCATAGTAAAATCTTAACTTACTTTTGAAGGTAAAAAAGGAAATGTCGACACGTTCGCTCCCAGATGATGAAACTGTCATCATCGCCACATGTAAATGTGCATGTACACCGAATACAATTAAAAGAATACTAACACACAAAAACGAGGGCCTATTACCCGACCAAACAATCATCATATGCTTAATCACGGAAATTTGAAAATAAATTCTGAAAAATCGAGTGCACATTCTATTCTCTACCACTCCCCCGACCCCCCTCTCCTTTACTCGTATCTTCTGTCCACATTGAGCCGTTACCAACTATGTCAGCGAGCATTCTCAGTATTTGTATCTTAGGAGGGTTTGTTATCAAAAACCCAAAACGAGCTGAAACGGGATTAAACTTATCTGCTTGAACGCACAATTTTCTTTTCATTTTGTGAGTTACTGCCTCAGATGTATGTCATGCTCACTTACTCACATTTGCCTGTTTAAGGCGATCTGGTGGCTCTTCACCCTTTCAGAGTACATAATGGCTTGGAGGGTATGTACAATGCATGCCGATTTCCCAATTGTAATTGACTGACCTTAATGTGTAATATTTCTATAAAGCATATACTCTTGTTAGATTTTAATTTCTGGATTTCGGGTTTGCTGATCGTTTGCAAATGTACAATTGACCAATCTACAACATAACTTTCATCTTTAAATTTAAACATGTGTTAGAGATTTTGTTGATTCGTACCATTGCATTTGGCACCTTCTCTAACTGGAACAAAATATTCCAACACTGTCCTCATGTCATGCACACATGTCGTAAGGCTGTCTGTGTAATGCTGGTCTCTGATAGATAGAGCACTGCCATGTGGACTCCGTGTGATCCCCGCCAAAGTCTCTGGCAACAAGCGTGGAGGGCAGGAATTTGGCCAGGAATGCCGGCAATAATGGCCTACTTTCCCTTGCAAAAAGACAAAACAAAACTGTGAAAAACATTCTCTGACATCCACCAAGCAAGTGTTAGCAGAACATTGGATGCTTATATGTTCTCTCAAAGGCGTCGTAGAACCCATAGTCTAGATAAAGGCAGCAGGCGGAACGGGTGACAGTTTTTTTGTCGTAGGGAGATCAAACTCCCAGAACTAGACAGCTCAAAGGCAAGTATGCTAACTTCTGAGCTATCCCCAAATACCTTTTTTAAGGCACAAGTTTTGGAGCCGCAAGTTTAAAGCTTAAAAACTCCAAAAATTTTGGTTCTCCTTCTATTGCACATTTGACTATTTTATGCTGTATTTTAAACTGTGGGACTGTGTTGTCAAGTGACTTAAGTTATTTTTATACAGTCTTATCTTCGTATGCTTCTTTGTGCGTCATATGTATAAGTACGCTGATTCATGTACGATCGATTTGTATTACGTCAGATTTGTAAACCTCGCGCCATCGAGAATGGATGAGAGGTTACTGTTTTCACCCACCTGTCTGTTTGTTTGTTTTGTTTGTGAACAGTATTAGTGAAAAAACTCGCTGGAACGGATTTCGACGAAAACGTTGGTGGGGGATAGGTATGGTCCACAGGAATGCAATCTTGCCGATTACGATTTTGGACTTTGTCAAAAAAAAAAACTTAGAAAATTTTGTTGCAACTTTTCTTTTCAAAAAAAATCTCCGATTTTATTTGCAAAAATATTTAATTTTTTTTTTTTGCATATTCTACAATGTTTAAGTGATTCCAACCCAAAAAAAAAATTTGTCTAAAGAGAAACAAAAAAAACCCAGAAATTTGCAAAACTTTTTTTCAAAAAAAAAATTTCGATTTTTTTTTTGGGCATTTCTACTGCACATCGTGATTAGTTTTAGTTCATTCAATCGCTGGTTCAGTAGAGTCTGAAATCCGTTCGTGACCTACCAATGAAGTAGTATCAGGTTCACTTAACTGACCCGAAGCAGTAATTGCTCTGACGAGTTTGTGCACTCTACGAGTGCTTCCCCTCTAGTTGTTACATGTCATTCTATGTGACAATTTAATAAATTTCACATGAATCGTTTTGAATGTCCGAAATGAATAAATATGAAACAGGGCGGTTTTGGGGGGGTGGTGTATGTTTTTGTATTTGGAAGAAAATTTACTTGCATTGGATTAATTTTATTCCAAAACTCCTGAAGTTTTGTTTGCAAACAGTTCAGAGTTTGCTTGGTTTAACTAACAGCTTGCACACACACCCAGCAACCTCACCATACTCAAGTCTGCAGAAGCCCAAACTGGATTGCAGAATAACAGGACACCACGTTAGGCCTCTACTTCGATCACTGGGCTTTGCCTCACCCAGCCGTGCCTGTATGTAGTGAACTCTCACCACCAGAAACATCGGTCCAATATGCAATCGACACATATCCAAGCAAGTTGAGCCAAATTCGCTCCTTCCGCCACATTCACGCATTCCAAGTTGCGCTCTATAGAATTCTGAAAATCTCCTAGAAACTTCTCTATAGCAAGCCAACACATCTCACAGCCTTTAACCTCTTTTCGGGTGATAGGCCTTTTATAGCCCCATTTTTCAGAGAATTCTGAGTTCTCTTGGCCAATCAATATTCATTGTCAATATAGGTTGTTGCTGACCCAGCCAAATTGAAATAGACGGGTCCTACGATTGACTCCATTGGTCTCAGATTCTGTCTATTTTGGCACTGCTCCAGAAAATATTGCATTGCCATTGAAAACTAATGGGAGATGGCTTTGGTTCACTGTATGTATCGTTTTGGAACCAAATTACCTGTTATGCATCGGTTCAGCTTCTACATCCTTATCTGCTGTCCGATATAAATCATATACAAAATTGAAAACTATGATGCCGAACACGAAAACTAATAGGGAAGGGGGTAAAATCACACAATTATGCACACGGTATAGTTGATTTCCCCAAAAGCCAAACTTAATTTCTGATTAGATAAACTTAATTCAAGTGCCATGTATATAGATCACACGGAGCAATATGCTTTCACAAAACGATCACATCCTGTTGCTAAGAAAAACCGGAATGGCTCCATCTATCTTAGAAATTCGAGAGTGTATGTGTCTGCTGTGTTTGTGTTGTGATGTGTTTGTGTGTGCTGTGTGACTCTGACCGCTGTTTCTCGACAACCACTTGTACCGATCTAATTGAAACTTGCCAGGTATATTGCTTGGGACCTGAGTATGTGCCTTTCAAGGTTTGATGATTAATCGGACAAGTGAGTTTCCCAAGTTTATGGGCCATTATTTACAAACCAATGACAGGACACGTTGCTGTCTATAGGCATGGCCGTTGGGGAACGAGATCCTGAGTTACCAATAGACAGCTTGCTGGCATATATTTTGACACCCCAGGTATCTATCTTCTATAACTATAATTCCAGCAATGATCTGATTTGTTTTTGCCTTTTCAAGGTTTGAAATTCAATCAGACAAGTGGTTCCAAGTAATGCCAAGCTTAGAGCACGCTTCGCCCATTACGAGGTTACACGATACGACTTCCCGCCGATAGTGATGAACTTACGTATTCTAATATTATCGATTCTATGTGCCATTTATAAGATAAAACACAATGCCCCAATCGAGTCATACGTTTACAAGAGCGACAGGACACGACCCTGTGTGGTGTTTGAAAGTTTATTTTATGCAATGTACGTCCACGCACGTAGGGCAGTGAGACGCGAAGGAACGGGCCTGTGTGGTGGTTGTTGTCTGGCACGGCCGGTTTGAAAGTTATTTATTTTTTTTTTTTGCACGTACGGCCACACACGTTCACGTGGCACGCCACTAGTATATGTACAATTCCCAGAAGGAAATGAATGAGAAGAAGAAGAAGAAACAACACAAAACAAACTCCTTTTAGTGTCTTGAGATTCAGGCGGATACAATTCCTGGTATGGGTCACTTCTCTGACGTCAGGATACTCGAATGGCTGCATTCTTCCCCAGAAAGACTGGGTGCGTCATTTTTGCCGACCTTAGAAGGATGGACGGTGTGGAGTCAATACCCCCACGATGAGTGTGATTTCAATCGCCAATGCGGGCCTCAAAAACAACAGGGCACCCTAAGGTCTTAAGCCAGCCACATATAAACCGTGAAGCCAACACCAGGCTTCAGAGCCACGCTGCAAAAACTGAGAAACATTGCGGAGAATGAATCACAGCGCCAAGAACCACAAAGAAGACTGTCAATGCAAAATAACAAACTTGAGAACTTATTCGACCCAAGGTAAAATTCAAACTTGTTATATTCAACATATAGTTTTTAGGAGCAATTAAAATCGATTATGAACACATACAGTTCATTAGCAGTTTTTAAATCCGAGTAAATTGAAAAACACACGTGGTTGGTGCTCTATAAAACAGGAAATACTGATTATGCTCCAGGGTTCGGAGGTATTAGCCATCGAAGAAAGGCCCTCGAGTTCCTCCGAACGAATGCCCAGTCCCTGAGGCCATTCAGCCCAGCGAAATACACCCCATCGTCCGAGCGGCTGTTGCAAAGCATCCCCAAAAGGTCAAGGTTAACCAAGTTTTCGTCTGCTCAGCACACAGTTACTTTGCCGAGCGATACAGTGTAAGTGTACGCTGAAGCGTAACAAAAAAGTGAACCAGTGGGGGTGCCAAACTTCCCACCAACGAATGCTAATGATACACTGTGTCGGACTAATGAAGGAAAGGAACAACCGATGACAAATTTGAAATAACAACCATAAATTATAATTATTTACACACACCACAAGCAAGCAATCATTTAAAAGTGAGTAGTTTACAGGCAAAAGGGCACAAAAAGAGCGAGATTCACCCCTAAACACGTATTCTTATAGCAATCTTATTTACATAAAAACACATGGCCATCAGTCAATACCGGGCAGAAAGAAGGAAGTTGGAAAACAAGAAACTGAGGAAAAGCAGAAAAGTACATCTGTCGACGTTAACTCCTTCCCTCAACCTCTACACAGCATCAAACAAGGCAATGTGCTAGTCCAAGGATGCTATGGGGCGGGATGGGAGAAGGCATGGGGATGATGAGCAATGCGAGTCGGCGAAGGGGGACATGCATCCTGCGTTGAGGGCATCCAGAACAAGGAGGTAATCCCCTCTGGCGTACCCCGGACTGACAACGCAAGTGGCTCACACACTGACCTTTCTGTCCCATGCTCCCACAGCAGGCAGCTAAACCAACCAGGCAAATCCTCTTTGAAGCGTCAGCCCCATGAGGGCAAGTCTTTCTCTGAGCGTCTCCGGGGATGCCAACGGCCAAGTAACCCGTTTCCTTCAAAGCGCAAAAGTTCATAGGATACACCTGTTTCTGCGTGCATTCCATCCCCTCAATAGCTGACTTAAGCTACCACATCATACTTTCCACCATGAGCGAATCACGAGTTCATTGGCTTTTATTTATTGCTCACAGGAACAAGCTTCGATCCTGGATTTAGGGGAGGCTCAACCAGAAGGGAAGTTGACGGATGGACATGTGTGAGCCCTTGCAGAAAATCATGGGGGGAGGGGCAAGAGAGGGGAAACAGAAAGAGCAGAGGGGGCAAGACCAGAAAGGAGGCATTCAAAGACAGAAAACAACCTCGTTTAGCTGGCATGTGTGAAGGCCGACTAGGCCTGTATTAGACCAGTTCATCGTGGGGAGCATTCTTATGAATAATAAATTGCTTGGTTTTCCATGGTGTCAAACTGAAGTAAGACTGTGAGGCATCGGAGCTCGCCCAGAGTGGAGAGCAGTTCTCCCACTAAGCTGCAAATGAAAACTTTGAAGGCGTGAAGGAAAGGAGTCCAGTGTGCCAAGGAAGGATCTTAGTATGACGAGGATGCCGAGTTGGTGGAATGGGTTTTGGAAAGCCAACTTTGAAATGGTGGTTTCCCCAAGAAAGACGCATGGCTGATAGTAGAACCAAGGAGTTAGAATGAGCTGAACTTCCTCAAGAGGATTGTTGAGAAATAGAGGTGGAGGGTTTGTTGTTGTTCCTAAATATTTTTTCCTGCACCTCCTGAAATTTAATTGTGCCGAATCAAATTCACCTACGACTACTTACTTTTCTGAAAATCAGTTCAATTCTTGTTGCTCTTACTTCTGTATCAATTTCTGAGAGGATTGTTGAGTTTGAATCATCACTCAACAGGATTTAATCCTGTGTTGATTTAAAATAAATAATTAAAATTTATATTAATAAATTGAAAAAATAAAATTTCAATTCTTTTTTTTTGTTTATTCCTGAAAACTCTATAGTACAGGGACTACAAAAAACGATTCACCCCCGCCAATAATGGCCAATTAGATGAATTACTAAATTATGTTTGAAAAAACCCATTCCTACAAATGATCTTTAACCCATACTCTTCACGTTTGAAAATTGACTTCTCGTTCTTGCCAAGTTGTGATGGGGAATCGTCCGATGAGAACTCGCAATCTCAAGTCTCGCCAAGTAACATGTCCTCAATTGGGTTCAAGTCCAGGACTTTGAATCTGGCCACTCCATAACATTTATTTTCCTCTTATTCAGGACCGTTAGCTTTTCTTTGTGCTTCAGATCATTAGTCCTGCTGAAATGTCAATCCTTCATGGACTGACTCTAGCAGGGTTTCATCACAGCGATCACTCCTGTACTTTGCACCATCCATTGTCCCTTCTATCCTGACAAGTTTGCCTGTCCCAGCCTGATGACTAAAAACAACACCCCAACAACATGATCGCAATAGCCAAACCACCATGCTTGGTAGGTAGAGATAGGGCTGCTTCACTGGGTGAAATGTACAGTTTCTTAGAGCTTACCACCCCAGACATAAACAATATATTGAATTTCGACCAAAACCGTGTCAATTCTGGTACTTGTTCTGACACCAAAACTTTCTCTCCACATGTACTGCCAATATCATGTAAGATGCTTTTCACCAAATTCCATTACGATCTTTTAGATGGTAATCTATTTCAAGTAAAGTTTCTTTCTTGCAACGGTCCCATGGCAGGCCAGCTTTGCTGAGGGAACGGATATTGTTGATTGATGAAACAATCTGACCCCCATTTCACGATCCGAAATCCATAGAGCCTGAAGATCTGTTCAAAAGCCATTGTTTACTCTAATACCAGTGACATCTCAAACAAAATTTCCCTGAGCTTCGCACGGACTGCTGAGGGTCGGATGGGCGAACCTGATTCGGTTAGAGTCTGGGACGAGTCTGGGTGCGTATAGATACGACTTCCACTCTTAATGATGGAATTTCACTGTACTCAAAGGATAATCATGCCCGACGTGTTTGGCTTTAATGGTTAGCGGTGCGTAGGCTGTGAGATCTCGAGGTCTGAAGTGGTCAAATCCTTGCCTGTGGCCAGTTGAATTAATTACCACGGTGGGGTTGACTCAAGCCTGTCATCCTTCTGAGCGTTTGGCTCAAAATGCGACTATACCAGCTTCCTGGGAATGATATGAGCCATTTGAGTTTCCTGTGATCAGAGTGGTGACCTGTCCAGGATTGTTGCCAATCAGTCAGAAAAAGACTGCTTTTCTATACATTGAATAATATCAGGTGGGATTGACTCACCTGTCACTCCTCTAGAGGTTGGCAAAGGATGACAGTGACCAGACTTCACTGAAGATGATTGAGCCTTTGAGCGTTCCTGTGTACAGATGGTGACCCATCGAGGATTGTGACCCAAATAGTACAGAAAGACTGCTTGCAAGCTCACCAATGCTCGTTGCACAGAAGATATGGCCCTGATGGAGATGGATGAAAGGGATATATAGTGACTTCGAAATCTTCTTATAACCCGTCTCCTGAACGGTGGATTCTCCATCGCTTCATGTCTGACTTCTTTGGAAGGCTCCTTGGTCTTCATGTTGCAATGTTTAGGTCTGGTGGCTTGACCGAGTGAGTTTCACACTGATAAAACTCCTTAAATAAGTGGAGGAGCTTAATTTTTAAGGTTAAACCACTGATGACATACAGGTGAACATAATTACACTTAATGATTTAACCTTTCAAATACAAAAAATTAAAATTTGTTTTGTTTATAGGTTTCTTTTTAGTTTCCCGTCCCACCAATTGAAGTGCTTTTAGGTTAATTGGAAAAGGGTGTAAATACTTATGGAACCAAGAATCATCCGATTTTTTCCTGTTATCAAACTTATTAAACATATTTAATCTGACATTTTTGAGCTTTACCACTTTGGAGTGGTTCTTGAAGAAATGACTATGTTGAGTTGATTTTGAAAGAATCATTAAAAGCAAGCTCAGGTGGAAACAAAAATTTGAAACCTTTGAGGGGAATGTGATACTTTTGCAGGCATCTGTGTATGTGGAGATGACTGTACACTGAATAAGGTATAGTGCAAGTGCTTAACTTGAACCGCCAGAGGAGGGGAGTACACCTCTCCCGAAGGGAAGTTTGATGTTTCATACGAGTCCCATCCTGAGGATTTCCTCGCCCTTGCACGCGGCAGCACATCACGGCTCCCATCCATCAGGTCTTTAATTTCTACAGACATATATTTTTATTCAGCACAAACCAATTCAGCGCACCAACAAAATCAATAGAAGGAACGACCGTGGGTAAAATCATCCGCACCCTCACTCATCTATACCACATATATATGTTTCTTTTCTCCTCTTTCGGCTGTTCCCGTTAGGAAGGCGTCGCCAACAGCGGATCATCCAATATGATCCGCCATACCTGAGACATTGGCAAGGTTTTACGCCGGAATGCCCTTCCTGAACGCAACACCTGCGTCGCCTCCTTACAGACAACAGGAACTCAAGGATTGGGTTTCGGCAATGATTACGGGCTGCCCTACACTCTCTTATAGCGCAGACCAGTGGCAGATCCCCGTCCTCAAGCGATCCTCCATCCCAAGCCTCCAAGTAGCGGATTCACAGTGTGCACGCCACTACGCCCGGTCACTATGACATAGTATAATATATTTTTTTTTATCTATATTAATATGAAGAGACCAATTTGTGCTCCTCCCACCTTAAGCGTGCGTCACGTTTCTCAGGTACTGTGACCTGGACCTGACAAAAAACTCGCTACCGTGAAGAGCGCATCGCACATCTGACAATAGTCATAAAACTTAAATCTGAGCAGAAATAAACACTTAGCGTTTTACTTTCGTTTCAGTGCCGCTGTGACTTCACCGCTGAGATGCGTTCAGGAACGTCTGACCATCACTCGGTCATTCGCTGCCGTCATTACGTTCCTGTCGTCAGTCAATCTCTCTCTTGTGTGTTCCCATCTCCAAGAGAGGAGAATCAACTGTCTCTATTATCATCGAAGCTCAAGCGTTTGAACATCGGTGTTGCAGCACTCTCTGAGGTTGGGAGACAGGATAGTGGCAAGATCATGGCGGGTGGTTACAGCTACAATTGGTCTGGTCACTCTGATGGTTACCATGCCTAAGGAGTTGCTGTAGCTGTG
>JAXMNL010001072.1:8703-20991 GCA_035128595.1 Eptatretus atami
TGTTGGTTTAATGGTTTGGGTGGTGGACTTGGGTCCTGAGTTCAAATCCCACTTACCTGTTGAATGAATACCAGGTGTGGTTGACTCAGCTTGTCATCCTTCTGAGGTTGGCAGGAGCGAAATCCTGCCGGATGTTACCGTCCGAGAGGAAGGGACCGAGGAGCGCGAAGCTCGAACAGCTGCCATGCACGTCAACGGGAAACGAGCGCGGGTTGTGAATTGCCGCGCTGGTGCGCCAAAGAAAAAAGAGAAGAGAAAAGCAAGCCTCGCACGCGGGTATACAGGATTCCCAGGCAGGGGGTAGGAGAACCCCTGTTGGGGCAAAGGAAGCAAACTAGAGCGGGACGGGTTAGTATAGGTTGTTAGACCGGCCTCATGGGGCCTGTGGAATGGTAGTTAGTGGAATGTTAGTTAGATTTAGTGGGGACCATAGCCCGCAATGGCCGCGTGGCAGGTCGTGGGCCACCCGGAACCCGGGGAAAAGGGGCCCGTGGCACCAGCCTGCCACATGAGCGTCGAGGGGGAGAGCCGTTGGAGGGCACTCCCCAAGATCTTAGCGAGTGGTAGGCCGAGGCAGCCTGATGGCCCAGGTGGGGGCCATGGTGAGATTCGGCAGAGGAACGTTCCTGCTAGTTGAGCACCTGCCCCGCATGAAACCGTGCAAGGGCACAGGAAAATTGAGAGCAAAAAAAAAAAAAAAAAAAAAAAAAAAAAAAAAAAAAAAAAAAAAAAAAAAAAAAAAAAAAAAAAAAAAAAAAAAAAAAAAAAAAAAAAAAAAAAAAAAAAAAAAAAAAAAAAAAACAAAAAAAAAAAAAAAAAAAAAAAAAAAAAAAAAAAAAAAAAAAAAAAAAAAAAAAAAAAAAAAAAAAAAAAAAAAAAAAAAAAAAAAAAAAAAAAAAAAAAAAAAAAAAAAAAAAAAAAAAAAAAAAAAAAAAAAAAAAAAAAAAAAAAAAAAAAAAAAAAAAAAAAAAAAAAAAAAAAAAAAAAAAACGGCCCAAATTTGGGCAAGGACCCAACCACAGGGACGGGGAAATGTTGCTAGCAACAATAGTGTAGTGACCAGGTGTTTTGGAAAGCCCCCCAGGCAGTTAAAGCTAAAAATATTAGGGTAGATAGGGAAATGACCCCTTCGGCACCATCCATCCCTTCGCCTCTCGAGGCCGCTCGACTCACCGTGGTGAAACTGACGAGGCCATTCTGAGGCTTCATTCGGCTCGAGACAGGACGCTAGCCTCTCCTTTATTCCCCTCCAGAAGGGAGCGTAGGGTTGGAGTAGGCGAGGAATGACCATAGGTTAGTCGGACAAGGACAGTAAGGGGCGTTGTGACGATTCTATAGAAGAAAAGGAAAATAACAATAAATAAGATGGGGCTAAATTATGGTTTTGTTGTGCAAATTAGGAGTGGGTATGAACAAAGACAGGGCAAAGGCGATAGTTGGGGGGGGAGACGGTAGGCTAGGTCGAGCCGCCTTCGGAGCGGCCGCACCACCGCCACTCCCTCCGAGAAACGAGAGGCCGGCCAGCTTCACATGCCGGCCTGTTTGTGCCACAGCGGCCTGTTCCGGCCTTTGCCTCGCCATGCCTTGTCTGCCTGCCTCTGCCATGCCGATGCCTGCTACCTTATTGCGTTGCCCCGTTCCATTCAACAACCATGTGTGCCCAAGATCACCACAGTTGCGGGACTTTGCCCCGTGCAGGCAGTCCCGTCGACCATTGTGATCTGGTTCCGTCCATGTCCATCCAGTCATCGCCGGGAGGAGGCCAGGGACTGCATTGGGGCAGCCGGCTACCTCCCTGTATGTGTTCACTGCTCAACTGCATTCATTCATGAGCCAGGAGACTCATTTGGGCAGCCTGGCTCCCTGCTTCAAAAAACGGCCTGTCGGAGGGCGCATAGCCGCCGGAGGGTGAGATTCCTTTTGCAGCTGAAGAACAACAATCAAAAGCAAGGAAGAACGACCAGAAAGGGGCCGGTTTGAACACGCGCCCCGAAGACGTCTTGCACTTCAAGCTGCTGAGCACTCACCCACCTGAATAACTGTTTAATTTGCTATGCATTCTTCCCAGAGAGAGTCCGATCAGTCCTGCCAGGTTTGTGTAAAATTATTAAGGTAAAAGTTGTAATATGTGGAACCTCACCTCATGTTTCATTAGCGCCGGCAGTCCCTATATGAGAAACATCCCCATAAACATATCTGCACCACCAGCTTCACAGTAGGTATGGTGTCCTGGTGGCTGATTGCTTTGTTGAGTATGTTCAAATGTTGCCGTGCATTTTTTCCATAATTCCATCAGAACCCACATAACTCTTTTTTGCCGCGTCTCGCGTAGCGAACGCTGGCTCACAGAGAGCTCCGCGTTGTTCTCTTCGTCTTTGTTGTTCTTCTTCTTCTTACTTCTTGTGAAGACAAAAACCTTTCGGACCAGCTCTTTTATATACAGGATCCGGATCTCCTTGAATACTAAACCACCTGTAACATCCCTCGCAGTGAGATGCCTTTTGAGAGCGTCTATCATGAACTTTAAATATATTCGGCATTGCTTAAATTTCGAAGTTTCACGTTACTAGTTTAAAGATTATTCCATTAATGTGTTATAATTTCGTATGCACGATTATCTCGTCGTGAACGACGATCGTCCATGACGGTACTCAATCAGATGATGGCCAATCAAGGGCACGTGACCAAAATATGGAAGTTGTGTTGTTTTCTTGTTTTGTTGTTTTTAGCCGACAAAACCTTTAGACGCTGCTGCTTGGACACGTTTGTCCTTGTTCAGAGAAGGATTTCATTCAACCAATTAAGCTGGAAGAAGGACTTCACTGATGACGCATCAGATCACCCTACATACCTCGTGCGGAAGTTGATAACACATGCAAAGTGTTCAATTATTTCGTTGAATGTTCAGAAAAAATTATATTCAAATTTTCCCTTACTTGAACATTTCTGCCATTACCATGTGACATATTGTTACGGATTTGGAAGCCGTCTTCACACAGACAAGTCAGCAGTCCCAGTAGTTCGATTACTTCAATAATATATGTGGATAGTTAGAAACCCTCCCCTATGTTAATGGGTTGATAAGTGTCGTGCGCGTGGGTTTCTTTCCAGCTAGATGTTTTTCTACATCTTTAAATTCTTTTCCCAAACCACAAACTCTTCGTTCTCGCACATCGCCTTCATCGCCCACGTGCCAACGTGTCACGTACAGGGGTGAGTTCCCTCCGCCCACCGTGAGCTCCGTCAATCGACAGCGGCCGGCATGACAGCCGACCCGAGATCCCCCGCCCGCTACAAGGGTGGATGGGAATAGGGTGTCCCTGGTTGTTCCGTCTGGGTCTCAGACATGCACGGAGGGTGGTCGTTGCCCCCTCCCACCGACCTCCTCCATTCACGGATGGCCACCATTTTCCCCCACGAACCAATCAGGAGGCTCATCAACCTCATTGCCGGCTCCGCCCCCGGCAAGGTGGAATTTTCCTCTCGTCCAATGAGGAGGGCCCACTGATCGCCGACAACCCCTCGTTCAATCCGGAGGATCATCGCCTCAGAGCGGATCCCGAACCCAACGGGAGGAGGGATAAGAAAGTCCGCGAGCTGTCTCCAGGGTCTCGCCTTCGTTGGTGAGTGTCTGGTTCGGGGGTTCTTTCGGTGGTCTTCTTTTGGTGGTTCGTGGTCCTTTGCTTTGGTGGTTCGCTCGAGCGGCTGGTCTCATCCTGGTTCGCGCGACGCGGTGGGCTCCAACCTGTTTGCTCGACCGGCTGGGCTCACCTGGTTTAGCTCGACGCGGCTGGTCTCAAACCTGGTTCGCCTCGACGCAGCTGGTCTCAACCTGGTTCGCTCGACGCGGCTGGTCTCACCCTGTTCGCTCGACGCAGCTGTCTCAACCTGGTTCGCTCGACGCGGCTCGTCTCATCCTGGTTCGCTCATCTCGGCCAAACCCGCACGCAGGCCGGCCAGGTACCCGCCAGACTCTGATTCTCAGCTCGCCTTCCCTCCGAGGACGAATAAAACCCTCGAGGTCCATTTCTTTTTGGCTGTGTGGTCTGTCTGGTGGCCAGTCGGTTTAAGTAGAATTGTTAAGTGCTTTTGCCTCACTGTACATTGCCGCCATTTTTTCTTCGTGATAACTCTGCTCTGTCTCCTCCCGATTATGTAAAATAAACCCCGTGTTAAATTTTCAGTTCGTTGCCTGTCATTTCTTCCATTGGCCTAGTATGGTTCGGCTGAAAGTAAGAGGCCGTTTGTGCCGTAAACCTCATGGGACCGGGCGCGGCTCTGGTAATTCCCGCTCGTTACGCCGGACCTGAGTCGGTTCCTGCGACTCGGTTCGGACAGAGCGGCCGAGGGTGTGGCTTTCCCGGTAGCTAGACCGCCTGGTTATATAGGTAATTGGAGGTCTGGACAATTAACCTTCGCCACCTGTCGAAATAAGTTGACGACCACCGTCCTTTTAAGTGACCGATCGATCCGAAGTTATCCGGGTGACGACCTTAATTCCAGGTGTGGTGGGAGACGGGCCCTATTCGCCCCATCTCGCCGGTCGTTCCTCGCCACCGACCCCCGCGCCCACAACAATATGCGACAATGTTAACAACAAAACATTCTCCATTGGGAGTTCTCTGAAGTTTAGAATTTTGCTTCGATGAAACAAGCAGAAACAGAGAAAACTAGAGGGGAGCACTCGGGAGAGTTGCAAAACCTCCGCGCAATACTGCTGGGTCACTCAATGGCCTTATATCTTATTCATTAAATATGATGTCACAGTGCTTGACAGTTATGTTCTTTTTCTCCAACATTTTTTTTGGGGGGGGGGGGGGTTGAAATCACTTAAAACAGTAGAAATGCAAAAGAAAGAATCGAAAATTTTGCTTGAAAAAAAAAATGCAAAAATTTTCTCTTACCAATTTTTTTTGGGGGGGGGGTTGCGAAATCACTTAAAACAGTAGAAATGCAAAAAAGAAAAATTATTCTCTAAAATTTTTGGGGGGGGTAACAATTTTTTTTGGGTGGGGGGGGTTGGCAAATCACTCTAAAAACATGTAGAAATTGAAAAAAAAAAACTTTTTTTCTCTTAAAATTTTTTTTTTGGAGGGGGGACCAAGTCCAAAATTTATAGCATATCCTTGGACCAACCTAACCCCCCCACCAAGTTTCGTCGAATCCGTCGCAGGAGTTTTCCGTTAATACTGTTCACAACAAACAAACAACAAACAAAACAGAAAGGCGGCTGAAAACAGTAACCTCCATCCACTTCGAGATGGCGGAGGTTAACTAGAGGGGAGCACTCGTAGAGCTGCAAAACCTCCGCCGCCAATACTGCAGGTCACTCAAGTGAACCGATGTCCTATTCATTCAATTTGACGTCAACATGCTCACAGAGTTATAGTTTGCAAACGTTCCTTTTACTTTTAACTTTTACATACTCAATTCATTCGTCATAACTAGATTCCTTGAGACAGAAATTTTTTACGTGGGTATATCCACCTGAAGTTCCAAAATACAAGCCGTAATATTAATTTTGGCAGTTTTTTGGAAAACTTATAACATGTAAAAGCATAAAAAAAATTCAAATATTTTTCAAAATGCCGCCAAGCGGCATATGGACTTTGGATCAAGTCCAAAATCTAATGGTATGATCCTTGACCATACCTAATCCCCCACCAAGTTTCGTCGAAATCCGTCGAGGAGTTTTTCCGTAATACTGTTCACAAACAAACAAAACAAACAGACAGGTGAAAACAGTAACCGTCCGTCCATCTTCGATGGCGGAGGTTAACACATTTAAAGCTGACAAATATGAAGACGTGGACAACATAGACAGACAGTCTACAAACAACACACAAACTTCCAACAGGAATCATGACAAGAATGATGATCCATGACTTAACCACAAGGAGGTTAGAGTAGAACAAAAGGCCAGCACCCACTACTGAACAAGGCCGTAGTGAAAATTTTAAAAATGCGAAGAACCAAATTGTCACCTATGGACTATATGGAAGGCTTTTTACATGTTCTTTTGACAGAACAACCCCATATTATGGGCCCACACGATCATGGCCCACATGCCCCACAAGTAGCCTGTGTTGGCGCAAGTGGTTGGGCAGCGGCTTGGGAGCAAAAAGGTCCTGAGTTCAAAGCCCTGTTGGGCCACTGATCATGGAATACACCAGCGGGGTTGATCAGCCTGTCATTTCTTCGAGTCGCGAATGATTACCAGTGGTACTGGCCGGTGTATGCCCCGGGTTAACATAGGGTACATATCCCTGTGTGTTCGTGATGAGGCGACCAGGTGGTCAGGAGGCAATCTCGCGTAAAAACCTATGCCAAATAATTATGCGGGACAAAACGGATTTCCAATACTGGATCGGTGAGGCGCTCGGTTTGACAACGGCACCGTGTACTGTTGGTTACTGCGGGTACCGGGAAATGTGTTTTGCTGGCGAAGAAGGGAGGAGAAGGCAGAGTGTTCAGGCATTGAAGGAGAAGGTGAGAATGGGTAGGTGAAGTGGATGTAGCTGGATTGAATCTGATTTGGGATCTATGACTGGCCAAAGGGCGAGAGTTGGCTAATATCGAATGAGAGAGAATAATAGGTGGACCATACGTGTGTGTACAAGAGACCAAGTGGATGGGGAGTAGGCTGGAGCATTGGAGGTGGTTCAAACTGGTTCTACCATGGGTGGATGGCAGGGAGAAATGGTGTCGGGGTAATCCTGAAGGAGGAGTTTATGTCATAGGATTGGAGTGAGGAGATGTCGGACCGAGTATGAGTGTGAGTTGAAATTGAAGGGGTGAATGATGATGTCATCAGTGGTATGCCCGCATATGGGGTGTGAGATGGAGTGTCAAAAGAGATTTTGGAGTGAGTTGAGGATAGTGTGTGATGCAGTGTAATCCAATGATGGAAGAGAGGTGATTGGAGCAGATTCAATGGGCATGTGGGGAAGGGAATAAAGGAACGAGGAGGTGATGGCTAGGTACGGGTCTAACAGAGAAGATATGGAAGGGCAAAATGGTGTAGACTGTTTGCAAAAAGAATGGAAATAGCGTGGTAAATATATGTATTCAAGAAAAGGAGGATACACAGGTGATACAAGAGTGGAGAAGTAGTGCACACAGGTGGATTATATCTTAAGCAGGAGATCAACCTGAAAGATATAGACGTAACGGTGGTGGAGGGGAGCGTGTAGCTCACAGCATCGATGGTGGTCTGTAGGATATTTGGAGTGAGAGAGAAGAGAGTGAAGGGCGAACCAAGGACCGAGATGTGGGAAGCTGAAGGGGAAGAGCTGTTGCGTGAATTAGGGAGGTGGAGGACAGGTGTTGGATGTGTGTGTAAAGGGTGGCGATATTGGTGCAAACTACAGAGATAGTGGTGGAGTAGGGAGATAGTAGGAAGTACTTGGTGGGACATCCTGGACAGAGGAATTGAGAAGACGAATGAAACGATTGGTGGTGGAGACGAGGTAGTACAGAATAGTATAAGGAGAAGAGGTTGGCGAAAAGAATGGAATAGGCAGAGAGATGGAAGAAAGTAGACAGGAGTACAAGGAGCTGGCGGGAAAGGCGAAGCAGAGAGGTGGCAAAGGCAAGAAAGGCATATGCGATCTGTATGAGAAGTTGGATCAAAGGAAGGGGAAAGGATTTGTACGATTGTGCAAGACAGAGTGACGAGGCTGGGAAGGAGTAGCTGCAGTCGGTGATAAAGGACGCAATGGGACTTGCGAACGAGGAAGTGTGTGAGAAGGTGGATGAGTACTTTTGGAGAGCTGATAGAATGAAGAAAATGAGAGAAGAAGGTTGGAAAGACGTGGAGATAGGAATCAGAAGTGGGGTGGATCAGTTAAGGATGAGATGAGACTCGTAGAAAGAGGATGGAGAGTGGAAAGGCGGTTGCCCAGATGAGATACCAGTGGATGGATGGAAGTGTTCTGAGAGAGGGAGTGGAGTTTTTAACCAGATTGTTTCATAAAATCGTTGGAAAGTGAGAGGAGCCTGAGGTGGAGATTAAGTGTACTGGTTCCGATTTTTAAGAAAAAGGTGATGTGCAAGCTTGTGGCTAATACAGGAGGAGCAAAGTTTGTTAAGTCCCACATGAAGTTTTGGGAAAGAGTAGTGGAAGCTAGGTTGTAGAGGAGAGAGTGATGATGTGAGCAGCAAATTAGGGCTTTATGCACAGGAAAGAGCACCACATGATGCGATGTTTGCTTGAGAGTGTTGATGGAGAAGTATAGGCGAATTCGCAGAGGATTGCATTGTGTTGTGGATTTAGAGAAAGCTTATGACAGGGCCAAGAGAGGTAAGTTGTGGTATTGATGAGGAAGTGCGGAGTGGTAGAGAAGTATGTGAGGTGGTGCAGGATATGTTGAGGACAGTGTGACAGGTGAGTGGTGTGGGTAGGGATGACGGAACTCGGTTTAGGTGAAGGATTGCACCCAAGGATCGACTCTGGCCTCTTTCCTGTTTGCAATGGTGATGACAGGATGACGGATCGAGATCAGACCAGAGGCTCAGGACTATGACTGTTCGCCGGATGAAATATGACGGTAGGAGAGAGTGGAGCAGCTGAGGGAGCTCAAAAGAGAGGTGGAGGTACCACTGGAGAGAAGCGGGAATGATAGTCGGTCCGGAAGTAAGACGGAGTACATGTTGGTAATGAGAGGGAGGGTGGTGGTATGTGCGCGTTGCGAAGGAGATGAGGTGGGGAAGGTGGAATGGTTTAAATACTTGGGATAACGTGTCAAGAGAAGGAAGTGTTTTTTGTGTGAGAGAAGTGAAAAAGAGAGTGCAGCAGGAAGGAGTGGGTGGAGAAAGAGTTTGTCAGGAGTGATCTTGTGACAGAAAGGGTAGCTGAAAGGTGAAGGGAAGTATAAAGACGTGTGAGACAGCTAGTTGTATGTTGTGAGGGGGGCGAAAAAAAAGACAGAAGCGGAGCTGGGAGGCGACAAGTTAAAGAGCTGCGATCTCCGTTTGGATGTGACGAGGATGGGACAGATGAAGAAATGAAGTGTATTCAAGGGAAGCGCAGTGGACGGTTGGAGACAAAGTGAGAGAGGCGAGATTTGAGATGGGTTGCACATTGCACGGAGAGGGAGGCGGAGTATATCGCGGAAGAAAGATGCTAGAGATGGATTGCCGACCAGAGTAGGAGGAAGAATGGAGGCAAAGAAGAGCTATGGATGCGGTGAGAGACAAAGACCTCGAGCTTGGGTGTTGAAACAAACTCATCTGGAAGATGATAGCTGGAAAGGATAAAAAAAAAAATAATTAATAATAAAACACCACCGCATGAGCGAAGCAACAACAGAGAGAAAACAAAAGGCACATGTTGAGAGTAACCGAAGAGATTCTCCACGAATTAGGAAACAAAAGCAGAATGGCACTCCCCTGAAAAAGAAAAAGATGGGAAACATTCTGGGAAGGAATTCTTGGAGATCGAACGAAACGTAACAAGGAAGCAGAAGGATCGTGGACTTGGAAAAGAAGAAGCACCATGTGGTAGAGGAAATGTCCCCAGTGATTATTTGATGAAGAAATAAATAATTAAAACAACTTCAAAAAAAATTACCCTGTGTGGGGGTGACGCGTCATCTCCATAATGTTTTTACTTATCATAATCGATGAACGTTGCCAGATGATCTCCTAAAATGACAGACAAGATAGATAGGTTTTGAAACGCGACTTTCACAACTTTCGTGACCTCGTGACCTTGGACGCTGACTGAATCGGGAAAAAAATATGTCGTTGGGTATCACTCATCGACCGTCTATACGCATACCAAAATTTCATCAAGATCGAGTAAAAAACTTTTCTTTGTACCGGGAGGTGTTTTACCATCTAGTCAGGTTACGTGCGCCAAACGCGCCGACGGAAATTCAACAGAACTGTCCGCGTAGATACTAAGATAATATTTTTACTACATAATCAATAAACAGTTGCCGAATATCTGTAGAATGCAGACGAGATAGTTTTGAAAATGGCGATTTTTATAGACTTACGTGAACCTCGTGACGTTGACCCTGACCCTTGAACCCCGGACAAATTATATCGTTGCTGCACATCATCGACCTCTCGCACATCTAGTTTCATCAAATTCGGAAAGAAAAATTTGCTTGACGTACGGACATTTTGTTGGCTTTATTAGGTCATCTTCGTAGAGATGACCTAAAAATGCCACCAAACTTTAAAATCCAGGGTCGACGGAATTCCAAACTTCTGGTCTGAACAACTTGATGCTCTCCACAATCACACACCAGGACATTCAAACAACTGATCCAAGAGAAAAGGAAGTGGCATGATAGTTTTGGAGAAGGAAACACATTTCTCATCAAAAAAACTCTGAAGAAACCCAACTTCCTACAAATACCGGCAATAATATGTCCACGAACAACATACAAACTTCTAACAGGAATTATGACAGAAATTAATGTTCCATCACTGAACCCAAAAGGTGTTTAGAGGTAGAACAAAAGGCACCACCACGACTGAACAAGCCGTACTTGAATTCAAAATGCGAGAACCAAATTGTCACCCACCTGGATGGACTATAAGGAAGCTTTGACGAGTTCCACATCATGGATGATAAAATGCATGTAAATGATACAAAATCAATTCCCAAGTATCCCAAAATCAAATCCAAACTCAATCCCAAAACGGAGGAGGCAAAGAGAGAAAGGCTGTCTCTGAACTGCTCCATTTGATGTGTGCAGAAAAGACATTCTCTGAATTTCATGTGACAAAATAATTTTTAAAACTACTCAAACAGTGAAGGAGGAATCTGGAGTCCACGGTATGCTGAGAGTGCGGATACTTCAGCAACCACTTCCCTGACGACAAAGAACCAACTTCACCCCGCTGTATGTTGGTTGCTCTCATCGACTGGTCGGTCGACTCGTCAAATATACTTCCCTGCTGTTGTCTTGGAGATGACCTCAAAGCAAGCATCTCCTTGCTGGCCTTATCGAAAGGCAGCCTGCCCGTTCCTCCAATCTCTCCTCACATGCTTCCAGTCACGCATTGTCCTTCATAGCTTGGAGAACCCCAATTCAACCTCCCTCTGAGACAGCTTGATTGTGGACTCAGGTTGTTCTCCATGTTGGGTGTGCCAAAGCTTCACCCTCTGAGGACTTTTGCGACACAATTGGCCGTCGGATTCATCCGATGTGCAACCACTGGACAAAATCTGTTGAACATGTCAAGCCAACCTTTCACCCATTTATAACCTGCTGTGGCATATTTTACAAATGGTTACCTGAGATAAGTTGTCAACTAAGAGTCGTGAGTTACAACTCTGATCTACACAATTTATTTTTTGTCACTGATTCTCACAAAATACCATAATGCAAATTGAAAATATGTTTTCGAAATTTTTACAAAAAACTGAAATGTCTTGCAACATAGTATCACCCCTTTGCTATGGCATTCTAAATTGAGCTCAGGCGTCCAATTTCCTTTGATATTATCCTTGAATGTCTCCACAACTTACTCCTCGTATCTCTCCCTGGATAATCCCTCCTCCGGAATGACAGACCTGAGCCTCGTCCTGGGAGGAGTTGCCTCTTCATCAAGGACTCTATTCCTCACTCTCCATCACTGCCCTCACTCCCCCCACCCCCAGGAATACTTCTGACTAGCTTCCCTCCACTCCACCTCATGTAT
This sequence comes from Eptatretus atami, assembly GCA_035128595.1. Taxonomy (NCBI): domain Eukaryota; kingdom Metazoa; phylum Chordata; class Myxini; order Myxiniformes; family Myxinidae; genus Eptatretus; species Eptatretus atami. Next base: position 20,365 of record JAXMNL010001072.1, read on the forward strand.
TATGTGTGTTGTTCCGTCACCAAACAGTGATGACTCCATTTACACCTCACTCTCCGAAAACATGGACCAACTTAAATCTTCATCCAACTCTCTCTCCCCATATGTGGTGACTTCAACTGCCATCATGCAGTAGTTGGTTGGGTGTGGTACTCCGTCACTTCCATGATACTTCAGAAAAAGACATCTGCGACTCATTGGGACTGATCAACGGTCAATCACAACGGGATCTCAACCAATGGGCCTCAATCTCTTCTGAATCTGATTTCGACCATTTTCCCTGAAAATATCTGTTGTTCTTCCACCCTCCAATCGGTTCATCTGCCACATGCTTGTAATGTTCTGTGGTTCTCTAATCAGCCAGACACTCGCTCTACTCCTCTCTTGTTGCAGTCAACATGTTTCCCTAAATGAGAGTCTCTCATCGCTCTCCTGTCCAGGCTGGAGTCCTCAAGTAGCGTGTGGAATGTTTTAAACATGTCCTTTATGATCATCCATGAGACCACATCTGTACAGAGAGCATCAATGCTGCGACAGCTAGTTACCTGGATATTGGACACAATCCTGGACAGTGTCCACTGACAAGGATACTCAACGGCTCAATCATCCCAGCAAGCTGAATCACGTTGC
>JAXMNL010001074.1:3518-15210 GCA_035128595.1 Eptatretus atami
CGGAGAGAAATAACCTAAAAGGAGGGGATATACACCTGGGCGCTCAACCTGGTCGATAATGATTACTGAGGAGGAAATCAAACATGGGATGGAACAAGCAAAATGTACCAATGAAACAAATGTTATAGCAAATACATATTGGGGGGTGGAGGGCAACCCCACCCCATACACCCTTGAAACCCGAAATGTTTTTTTAATGTCATGAAACATTTACTTGGTACATTACTGGGGTGATGAAGGTTTGTGGTTCAATTTCATCAAAATGTTAAAATTGTGTAGTGTCAGAGAAGAAGTTGCCAGTGTTTGTGGATGACAGATGGACGACGTAGTCATTCCATCAGCTCTCCGGAACTACGTCCAGGCGACGCTAAAAGTGTATCGCTAATATATTTTTCACACCAAAATTTTTTTTAAAAGAGAAATAATGGAAGTCTGTCAGAGTGCACCGGCCCATGCCAAATTAAATAAATAGCATATCCTCCTGCACTGGTCAACCACTCCGGGCGGGTGCCATTGGCATCGAAATTGATGCCGCCGTGCAGCACATTGGACGCGGAATTGGAGGGGGCGGTACACAAACAACGGATATCATTGTGTAATTTAATAAAATAAATAAAATCGTAAAATAATAATTTCCTAATCAATTGGCTAATAGCATATCCAGCCAACCACTGTTCATCCAATCTGCCAACTTTTTGAAAAGTAAGTAATTAATCGAAAAAATGAATGAATTTATTAATTAATTATTTTAAAAAAAATTCCCTCAATAGCCATTACTTGGTCACTGTCATGTCCAAAATATCATCTTCCGAGCTCAAAAGGTGTCTGAGATATTTGCCCAGATGAGCAAAGAAAATAAATAATATTAATGATAAAATGAAAAGAGAGAAATCCTGTTTTCGCCAAAGCACTTGTTCAGATTGTGTCCAACTTCGTTTCCTTGCTCAAAAGGATGGCTGAGATATCGCCCAGACAAACAAACAAACAAACAAGCAAATGAAAAATCGTCGCTGAGCACGAAACTTGGCGAATTCGTTGACCTTTCTGTTGGTGGGTCCAAGGCTGGAATGTCATGGAATGTGTGCCGTGTTTATTTGTTCGTACATTAATAAAATGAACGTGACGTCAAAAATAACAATTATCAGCGCGCGTTGTCATGGTAACGGCAGCAGATTGAAATTTTCACAACTCATTTGAACCACCATGTGACATTCAACACCTTGTCATCGGTTGCTTGTTTGCCTTCATTCTGATCGTAGAAAATATTTGAAAATACGTAGGAACATTGCTTTTCAACCAGCTTTACGATCCCGTATCAGGTTTGAAAATGTTGTAAAACAAATATATGTATTTATACGTCGTGTTTCATGTTTTGGCGTGACCCTGACCTTGACCTTGTCAATTTCGATCAACTTTGTTACACATTTAATATACATGCATAAATAGACAGTCTATAATTTTCATTTAAAACGCAAAACTCTTTGAGAAAGAAATAGCCATGTGTAATTCACAAAATGTCCCCATTGGTTTTTAATGGCGGATAATATAAAGTGATGCAGAATCGATCCTTATCTTGAACTCACCAAAGTCACATATCTTTTTGCACTTGAGGTTTCTATCAGCTGTTAAAATTTCATCCAAATCGGTTTAAGAATTGTGACCTGTAGAACGAATAGAATTTTTTTTAAATCACGCCAATAGCTTAAAACTTTGACGCATAAAGCTGCGAAAACTAACCCTAACATGCATTTTTTTAAAACATTTGATATTCCATTGAAGTTGTTTGGCGAGTCAACAGAAGTCGCTATGACTTCCGGTCACTGAGTTATGTCCCAAAATGTGTTTTCACGTTGTGACGTCACGTCGTGACGTTTTAGTACCGATTAAGACGGGGTTTGGACGTGCGACCGTCTCAGGTGGATTGCCGATCAGCGTGTAAAAATTTAAGAACGACTGGTCCAGCCGTTTGGGCTGTAGACGACCGGACAACAACAAACAAACAAACAAACGGACAGACCAACATACCTGACGAAATCGAGATTTCGCCAAGTAACAAAACGAATGAAAAAATCACTTTCGCTAGGAGGTGAAAACTTCATGCAAACGGGAACGGCCACTCTGTTGGAGTACATGCTCCGCACAGCTGAAACAGTTTACATTTTGTATCTTCTGATAGGCAGAATCTGAATCCGACCCTTAACGAAAACGAAATCGGCTTGTTATTGTCACCTCAACCAAACTCATCCACCGAGTTTTGTCATAACTCGTCCACAACGTTTTGAGATATCATGTATACTGTTTGGCCAAAAATATTGGCACCCCTTGCCTGCTTTTTGCAAAATAACTCAATTTTTCTCTAAAAATTAACTTTAAATTGGTAAAAGTATTCATCCCACAATTCTTTAGTCGACTGTTCATATTACATAATCTTTGTTTTTGATTCAGAACTTATATTCTCCTTTTAAATCAGAAAATAATAAATAATGGCATTGACAAAATTCTTCACACCTCGACTTGATTATTAGGGAGCGGCAACCTTTTGGACAAATACCTGCAGTCAAGTGCTTCCTTTAGCCATGAATGAGCTTGCCTACAGCTCTCGACTTGAAGTGGCCCACTCTTCTCGTGCCAAACTGTTCCAGTTCTCACAGATTTGAAGGTTGCCTTCTCCCAACGCTGTTTTCAGATCTCCCCACAGGTGTTCAATGGGGATTGAGATCTGGACTCTTTGCTGACCACTTTAGAACAGTCCATCGTTTTGTCGTAACCATTCCTGGAGTGCTTTTGAAGTGGTTTGCGGTCATTGTCCCTGCTGCAACACCAATGACCTTAAGATGGAAGACCCAGCTTTCTGACACTGGGTTTAACATTTGCCGCTCCAAGATGTCTTGGAATCTCCTGATTCATTGATGCCACGCACATATTCAAGCACCAGTGCCTGCAGCCAGCACAGCAACCCCAAAACATCACTGAACCTCCTCCATGTTTATGTAGAGAAGGTGTTCTTTCTGTGAAGGCTTCATTTTGTTTTCTGCAAAACATTAGAGATGGAATGTGCTTTACCAAAAAGCTCTAATTTGGCCTCATTGTTCACAGGACATTCTCCCAGAAGGATTTGGCTTGTTCAGGTGTGTTTTTGGCAAACTCAGTCGGCTTTCTTATGTCTCTCTCTTATCAGCATTGGGGGCCTCCTGGGTCCTCCCACCATAGAACCCCTTTCATTGTATTGGCAATGGATGGTGCGAGTTGAAACGGTCTACCTTGTGTCTGAAGATTAGCTTGAATCTTTTGGCAGTTTTGATCGAGGGTCTTTCGCCACCATTCGAACAATCTCGATAAAGTTTTCTCTTGCGGCCCCCACCGGGGTCCAGGGAGGTTTTTTGCTACGATGCCATGGGCCTTACACTTTGTGATAACATTGCGTACGGTGACACAGGAACTCATGGTCTCTGGAGGATGGACTTGTTTCCTTTCAGATTGTCCATGCTGTGGGCTACAATCTTGTGCTGACCGACTCAGACAATTCTCTGGTTTTCTTTTTCTTTTCGCCCTGCTCATTTGTGGTTCACACAGTGACACAAACAGCAGAATGACTCCTTTTCTCCATTCAAAAACTGGTTGAATGCGTGATTTGTATATTGCAGACATCTGCCACTACACAGCGTGAAATCTCATTTGTAGACTTAAAATCAATCCTGCTTGAAATCTCATATTTCCTAACAACTTCGAAAAATGTTACAATAAATATTGTCCGGGCCATTTAGATCTGGTGGAAGAAGCGAAGATTTAGTAATTTTTTCACCCTTTTTGTTTTGTTCCACTGCAAACCAAAATATTTTTTAATTTCAACAATTTTCTGAAAGAAATGCGTTGTATTATTTGAAAAAAGTGCAAGGGTGCCAATATTTTGGCTCGAAGTACATTAGTTTTGGCTCCATCTGTCAAATTGGTAAGAATCTCTTGAAAAATTCGAATCTGATTGGGATTACCAACGGATCATTCCTTTTACACAATGCAGTTTATCGTTTCACAACTGGATACATAAATCTTTGTCCTTATTTGAGATTCGTAAAAATCATCATCGATCTCTTCACAAATTTAGTTATTTCCTCGTGTTACACCCAACTGTACTGCCACCAATTTCATCCGAATCTGTCCACAACTTTTTGAGATATCAGGAATATCGTTTTTGTCCCATCTCTCAATAGTGAAGAATCAGTTAAAAATAAATGAATTCTCACATACAAATCAGTATTCGGATCTTCACCAAAATTGGAGTGATCATCCTCGTGGCATTCCCAACTGTCCACCAAGTTTCATCGAAAATCCATAATTAACCTTTTGAGATATTGTATACCATATCGTTTTTGGCCCAATCATCAATGTGAAGAATCATTGAAAAATGTCTCAGATCACATCAGGATTTGGATCTTCACCAAATGAGCCGTTGTTGTCCTTGTCCAGAATATCCACAAAAATGTCAGAACGATTGCTTGAAAACTGCTGCACAAATATGTGACAAACCACAGACACAACAGCACAATATAGTTGTTTGAATTTTTTTTTCACAAGTTACAAATGGATTCTTCTTCTTCTCCTTCTCCTCCTCCTCCTCCTGCTCCCTCCTCCTCCTCCTCCCTCCTCCTCCCTCCTCCACACACTGGTGCTCATTCACCGACCTCGGAAGGAGTGAAAAACTGAGTTTACGCTCTTTCGACCACATCATCGCCAGGCACCTTCAGCGCACGGCGATGTCATGCAGCCCTTGAGCATGGAATAGGGAGGGCGGTTGGACATGAATCGATTATCTTGGAACTATTTAAGCGCTACATGTCGAGATTTCAAAAACTTACCATATAAATCAAAGTTTGACAGGTAATAACAGAATATGCTTGGTGTTGGCTTAATGGCGAGTGTTGGTAGGCTTGCGGATCTAGGATCCTCCTCAGTTGATTCCTCCTCAGTATCCTTATTCTACCAGGTGAGTGGCAGTAGTATTGCCCCTATTTTGAATCTTAAAAGCAGCGTCGTGTTTTTTGGGGTTTTTTTGAACACCAAATCCAGTCTCGTATAGAGAGTGCATACACAGAACATTTAACAAGCATAGGAGACAAGAGGGTGGGAGATGGAACCACAAAATGGGGTGGAACAAAGCATGAGATATCTGTGGAAAGGGAGAGGATGGGGCGGTACACGGGGTAAACGAGATCTACTGCAGGGACTTATCAGGGAAGGAAGAACAGGGGAATTTTGAAGGAGGTTGGTTTCGGTGTGGATTATCGGGTCGTAAAGATCAAGATTTTGGATGGCGGGAAGGCATGAGAATGTGGTGAACAGCTGTTTTGTAAAACCTGGAAGGAGGAGTGGTGAAAGAGGTGGGAGTTTGTTCCAGAGGTGCCGAAAAAAAGAGGATGAAAGAGGGAAGCGTGAGCAGTGATTCTTGATTTTTGCGTTTCACTGGAAGTAGATTTTGTGGACCTGAACACCCTGAGGAAAAAACTAGAGGAGACAAATTCACAGACAAATGGGGTGGGGGGCGGGGGGCGTGGTAAGGCCGGAGAGGAGACTGAAAGACAGAAGACCACCAACCTGCCTCTGGTGAGAGTGAGGAGACCCAAAGACTCAGCTTCATTGCAGGAGAGTACCAATGGTCTAAAAAGCCTGCGTTCCACAGTGTGAAGGCGAGCTCGGTGAGCAGGAACACCACCGAGAGGGGGAGCAGTTCTCCATCAGACTGTGGATGAAAACTTTGGAAATGTTGGAGCTCAGGTGGCAAGAAGGACTTTACAACAACGTGGATTGTCCATTTGGTGACTCCTGGAGAGCCACATATCAAGCTGGCCTCCAAAGCCAAAGCTTGCAGGATGTGTGAACCAAAGCTTGAATGAAAGGACTTCTTGAAGGGGATTTGACAAAGAGATGGGGGGTGGTTCAGACGCGTCGTTCGGAGAGACATCGTGAGAGTGTGAGATTTGCAGGATTTAAAGACATGTTCATGTGTTTGGAGCAGTTTGTGATTTTATCCGATATTTGCGAGAGAGTGAAGAGGCGCTGCTTGCCGATCTGGAGGGATGAAGTATGTGTATGCAGAGGTGGAGTCATATCAAAGCAGATTAAGAGGATTTAATCTTATTCTCCATCCAAGGGACATGACTGAACATATTATGCACATTAGGACGTGCACGGTCCAGCGTCCCCTTGGCCCACGGGACTATACAGTACAGAAAGGGACTTTCAAAATATATATGTGCTAATGAGCGTTTCGCACATATGTGGTGCGGTGTTTTCATTGATTAACTTCGGACTAACTGGCGGATCTTTTAACCTTGTCATTGCTGGTGTAAATCTGTAATTCAACTTTTAAACATATTTTTCGGCATTTATGATCCATCAACAACACCATAATTGTTGTGTTCCTCGATGCAAATCGGACTCTACGAAAAGCATAAGAAATACACAAATGCAAAATCTAGTGTAATTTATCTTGTGACCCTGGAAACCAAAGAAAGAAATTATATAATATAACAGCTCTCACAGTTCCTGGCTCCCACCCCCCAACATCGATTAATGTAAATATCATTTAAAACTTCCCTGTGAATTCAAACCCCTCGATGTGACCTTCCCATCGCTGTTACATGCCTGGTGTGGGCTAATGGCAAGAGTGGTGGCTTGGGTCCTCGGGTCCGAGTTCTTAAATCCCGCTTGGCTGTTGAAGTCATAATCAGGTGGGGGTTGACTCAGGCGGTCATCGTTCTGAGGTTGGCGCAAAAAGGAGTCCAGCCTTGCTGGTGTCAAAAATTCTCAGTCATCAGCTTACATTTAAACATTTATTATTAAACGGACAAAACTTAGATTATTAGGTGCCATCGGAGTATCTGAACAGACAAACATCATCATTATCTCTCAATACAAATGGAGAATCTTAGTCCTTACATAGTTTTCAGTAAGTAAGTTTTTTTTAATCATCTCTGGCAGTGGCACCAGTTTGTCTGATCCTTTGGGGCATTCTTCCAGTGAAGCTTATCTGTCAGTGCTTCTTGGCAGCTTCCTGCTGAATGGTTGTAACACATTATTGCATATCCAGACATTTAATCTTATTTTCCTCATACAGAAAAGCACAGAATGTGGAATGCCGTAAAACACCAACCCTAATGGTCGTTAAACAATGTTTCCATCATATGTCGGTCAAAAGTCAGTTTGCTTCTCCAAAACTGGAAGAAATATATTAATCTTGAAACGATGAGAACGTTAGGAACATCGGACATTTCTAAAATCCACATCTAACTTGTTTGTGTCTTTTATAAAAAATTCCTGAAGCTTAGAATGAAAGGCAATTAATTCTTACATTCAACTTATTTGGCAAAAGTTCAACCTGTTTACACTTTAATAACAGGTGATTTTCCATACAAAAGGATAAATATAATTATTGTTAATTCCAGAGGATTACATATCTTAAAAACATACATATCATATTTGAGTACATTTTATTTCAGGTTTAACATTTCTTTTATTCCCGTTTTAAACTTCATCAATTTATTGATTTCATCACTCAAACCCATTATGATAAAAACTGTATCTTACACTGGTTATCCTGCGTTGGAGTGGTGACCCGTCAGGATTGTGCCCAATAGCCCGGGGACTGCTTAGACAGCGCCAACACTCTGCACAGAGTATGGTCCCAATGGATTGTTGGATGATTGCTGTTTACTGAAGCACCCAAACCAGATACGCGTTCTTCTCTCCTTTTCTTTTTCATTTCTCTTCTCTTCTCCCCTTCTCTTCCTCCCTCCCTCTATCTCTGTCTCTGTCTCTGTCTCTGTTCTTCTCTGTCTTCTCTTCTGTCGTCTCTGTTTGTTTGTGTGCAGTGCACACATCCAGCTTCTCTCAGGTTCCTTTCCAAAGTATTTTCACCTTTCTTTTATAAGATTTTGTGAGCCTTTACGGGAACAATCCTTTTGCTCACGTCCAATAAGCAGTTCACATTCCCCGAAGATTGCTGTTCGGGGTTTCGCATCTGCGTACCGAGCATCTGCGGTGGATTCCTTCATCTATTAAAGTCCCTTATTAGTTCACCAGGCCCAGCTCGGATCCCGAAACATCAATGATTGTTGCTCATAATGGCAACAACAAACATTCCAAGTTCGTCAACTTTCTTCTGATGAAGGCAGTTGTTAAAGCTTGTCTTGCCACGTGTGGATATGGTTGTTTACCTGCATGTGTGAGCTTTTCATGTGTTGGAATATACTATATTTATTTTTTTCCACCTGTAAGGTTGAGTGTTTCACGGCTGTGTGTTCGAAAAAAGTTTTGTTTTGTTTTTGTATTTACCTAAAGGTGAGTGTTGTCATTGTTGCCATATGGTTGTTTATCTGCAAGTTAGTCTTGTTACGTGTTGAAATAAGGTTGTTTACCTATGAAGGTGGTCTTTGTCACCTGATGGATATTTTCTTGTTAATCTCTTGCTTCTTGTCCCCAGACTCGGACCCTCGAGCATGGAAATTCTGGAGGCAGCAGCATGCCCATGTGCATTATGAGTCTACATATTGCAGGTAGCTTGTGAATGTTACTGCCTAGGCAGTGTAGTGCCTACAGTGGCAAAAGGAGAATGGATGAAGGAGTGACATGAATAAATTTGAACATCATATTTTTCATGCCTCCCCAACAAAGTCGCCAGAGACTTATGTTTCTGCGTTTGTCCGATGGTTTGGCGTCCATCTATCTGAGGGTTTTTGCACTGCGACCAACTTCAAAACAGCAGAAGGATCAAAAGTCAACTTGTAACAAGTATATATAATGATGCAAAGATTAACTGTTACATTATGGGGTCAGAGCAAGTCAGGCAGTCCTCGCAGGAAAATCTGTTACCGCCACTAACTTGTGAAACAGTGATGGAATTTTTACCATCTTGAAGAGTCTACATGATGATACAAAGATGAACTGATTCGATTTTGGCGTCTTACGCGGCAGAGTCATGTCACCGTGAATGGCTGGAGTGATCTACGTCAAACTTGGTGCAAGTATTTATAAATGATGTAAAGATAAATTGACTCTCGATTATGGAGATCAAAGTCAGAGGTCCTCTTAAAGGTAAAATTCTGGTTACCGTGCTAACTTGGGACCAGTGATGCGGATTTGACCAAACTGTATAAGTATACTGTACGATGCAAAGATGAACTGATCCGATTTCGGCATCAAGAGGTCAAAGATCAGAGTAATGTCACGTACAAATGTAATACTGTACTTTGAGAACAGCTAAATTATATTTAAATCAAACTTGCTACAAGGATGTACAAGTGGGGAAGAACAATTATTTATACACTGCGATTTTTAGCAGGTTTTCCCACTTATAAAGCACGTAGAAGGTCGTGTAATTTATTTCATAGGTACACTCAACTTGAAAGACGGAATATAAACAAAAATTCCTGAAAATACATTGTATGATTTTTTAAATAATAATTGCCATTTTATTGCATGAAATAAAGTATTTGATCACCTACCAACCCAGAAAAATTCGGCTCTCACAGACGGTAGTTTTTGCCTTTAAGAAGCCCTCCCATTCTCCACTCATTACCTTGTATTAACTGCACATGTTGAACGCGTTATCTGCATAAAAACGACAGCTGTCCCAACACGCAATCAATCAGACTCCAACACTCCCACAATGGGCAAGACCAGAGAGCTGTCTAAGGACATCAGGCGACAAAATTGTAGACTTGCACACAGTCTGGGAGGGCTACAGGACAATAGGCAAGCAGCTATGGTAAGAAGGCAACAAACCGTTGGCGCTATTATTAGAAAATGCGAAGAAGTTCAAGATAACAGTTCGAATCTCAATCGGTCTGGGGCTCCATGCAAGATCTCACCTCGTGGAGCCTCAATTGATCATTGAGAAAGGTGAGGGATCAGCCAGAACTACACGGCAAGGACCTGGTCAATGACCTGAAAGAGCTGGGACCACGTATCAAAGAAACCATAAGCTAACACAACTACGCCGTCATGATTAAAATCTCAAGCGCACGCAGGTCCCTCTGCCTTCAACCAGCGCATGTCCAGGCCCGTGCTGAAGTTTTGCCAATTGACCATCTGGATGATCCAAGCAGGAATGGGAGAAGGTCATGTGGTCTGATGAGACCAAAATAGTGCTTTTTGCTTTAAACTCACTCGCCGTGGTTTGGCAGGGAAAGAAGAAGGATGAGTACAACCCAAGAACACCATTCCCAACGTGAAGCATGGAGGTGGAAAATCATTTCTTTGGGATGCTTTTCTGCAAAGGGGACAGGTACGACTGCACCGTATTAGGGAGGTGGAGATGGAGCCATGTATCGCGAGATCTTGGCCAACAACCTCCCTGTCCCTCAACAAGAGCATTGAAGATGGGGCGTCGCTGGGTCTTCCAGCATGACAAACGACCCGAAACACACAGCCAGGCAACTAAGGAGTGGCCTCCGTAAGAGAAAGCAGGCTCAAGGTCCTGGAGTGGCCTAGCCAGTCTCCAGACCTGAACGCCAATAGAAAATCTTTGGAGAGCTGAAAGTCTGTTGTTGCCCAGCCGACAGCCCCGAAACCTTTGAAGCGATCTGGAGAAGATCTGTATGAGGAGTGGGCAAAATCCCTCTGCTCTAGTCTGGCAAACCTGGTAAGAACTACAGGAAACGTTCTGATCTCTGTAATTGCCAAACAAAGGTTTCTTGGACCAAATAGCAAGTTCGTTTAATTCTGATGTATCAATACTAGTTCATGCAATAAAATGCAAATTTAATTATTTTAAAATCATACAATGTGATTTTCAGGGATTTTTGTTAGATCCGTACTTCACAGTGAAGGGTACCTATGATAAAAATTACAGACCTCTTAGTGCTTGTTAAGTGGGAAAACCTGCAAAATTGGCGGTTTATCAAATACTTGTTCTCCCCACTGTTATAATGATGTAATAATGTGGGTTGAGGCATATTGGTCGTGTCGAAGAGTGCCGTTCTAGTTTCACTTGTTCAGCTCACAGAAGAACTGCAATACCAATCACAAACAAATACATGGACAACGTGCACTTGATTTCAAACAAAAATGGTGGCTGAGCTCAGGAAGTGATGTTACCATAGGAATATATGTACATTAAAATGGTCGGTCCGTGTTCAGCCACAGCATTTGTGGCAGCCATCTTGGTATGTGTGATGACGGGCACCTTCAAGGAATTCACGAAGAAGCAGTGGCGACAGAATGCTTGGCTTAACTGCCACAAACCACCAAACTGGAATAAAAACAACACGGTCTCAGAGTTCCACAAGTGAGTCGTGATTATTCAATCTCTCTCTGGCTCACCTGGTCGAATAATGATACTGAGGAGGAAATCAACATGGGATGGAATCAGCAAAATGTACCAATGAACAAATGGTATAGCAAATACATATTTGGGGGGTGGAGGGGGCAACCCCCACCCCATACACCCCTGAAACCCGAAATGTTTTTTACCATACTTGTACATACTGGTGATGAAGTGTTTGGTTCAAATTTCATCAAAATTTAAAATTGTGTACGTGTCAGAGAAGAAGTTAGTGTTTGTGGATTGACAGATGGACGACGTATCATTCCATCAGCTCTCCGGAACTACGTTCCAGGCGAGCTAAAAGTATCGCTAATATATTTCTCACACCAAAATTTTTTTTTAAAAGAAGTAAATAATGGAAGTCTGTTCAGA
>JAXMNL010001074.1:15220-25415 GCA_035128595.1 Eptatretus atami
CCATGCCAAATAAATAAATAGCATATCCTCCTGCACGCAACACTGCCGGGCGGGGTGCCATTGGCATCGAATGATGCCGCCGTGCAGCACATGGACGCGGAATTGGGAGGGGGCGGTACACAACAACGGATTCATTGTGTAATTTAAATAAATAAATAAAAATCGTAAAATAATTAATTTCCTAATCAATTGGCTAATAGCATATCTCAGCACCTACTGTTTCATCCGAATCTAACTTTTTGAAAATAAGTAATTAATCGAAAAATAATTGAATGATTTTTATTTTTTTTTAATTCCCTCAATAGCCAAATTACTTGGTCACTGTCATGTCCAAATATCAGCTTCCGAGCTCAAAGGTGTCTTGAGATATGCCCAGATGAGAAAAGAAAATAAATAATAATTAATATATAATAAAAAAGGAAATCCTATTTTTGCCAAAGCACTGTTCAGATTGTGCCCAACTTTCAGTTTCCTAGCTCAAAGGATGGCTGAGATATCGCCCGACAAACAAACAAACGAATGAAAAATCGTGCTTAGCACGAACTTGGCGAATTAGTTGAGCTTCTGTTGGTGGTCCAAGCTGTAATGTCATGAATGTGTGGTGTTTATTTTGTTCGTCCATTAATAAAATGACGCGACGTCACAAATAAACATTATTTATCAGGCGCCGCGTTGTCATGGTAACGGCAGCAGATTGAAAATTTTCACAACTCATTTAAGCCACCATGTGACATTCAACAACTTTCATCGGTGCTTGTTGCCTTCATTCTGATCGTAGAAAATATTTGAAAATACTAGGAACATTGCTTTTCAACCAGCTTTACGATCCCGTTATCACGTTTGAAATATGTTTGTAAAACAAAAATATGTATTTTATATGTGTGTTTTCATGTTTTGGGTGACCCTGACCTTGACCTTGGGTCAATTTCGATCAAACTTTGTACACATGTTATATTACATGCATAAATAGACAGTGTAACTTCAATTTATATAAGTGCAAAACTTTTGAGAAATAGCCATTGTGAATTCACAAAATTCCCCATTGGTTTATAATGGGCGATAATATAAAGTGATGCAGAATCCAGATCCTGATCTTGAACATCACCAAAAGTCACATATCTTTTTGCACTGTGGATTCTATCAGCTGCTTTAAAATTTCATCCAAATCGGTTAAGAATTGTGACCTGTAGAACGAATAGAATTTTTTTAAATCACGCCAATAGCTAAAACTTTGACGTCATAACGCTTGCGAAAACTAATTGTACTAACATCATTTTATTCAATGCCCATCTAGTCATACATGAAGTCTGTTGGGGCAAAGGAATTCCTACGACTCCGGTTACTGGATGTTATCCAAAATGCTGTCTTTACCTTTTACACACCCAACATGTCCACAAGTTTCATCCGAATCTGTTCCCACAACTTTTTGAGATATCATGTAATATCGTTTTAGTCCCATCTCTCAATATTTGAAGAATTCAGTTAAAAATTAAATAATTCTCACATACAAATCAGTATTCGGATCTTCACCAAAATTTAGTTTGATTCATCCCTCGTGCATCCCAACCTTGTACTGTCCACCCAAGTTTCATCCGAATCTGTCCACAACTTTTTGAGGATATCATGGAATTATCGTTTTTTCGTCCCATCTCTCAATAGTGAAGAATCAGTTAAAAATAAATAATTCTCACATACAAATCAGGTATTCGGATCTTCACCAAAATTGGGTGATTCATCCTCGTGGCATTCCCAACCTGTCACCAAGTTTCATCGAAAATCCATTAATTAACTTTTGACATATTGTACTACCATATCGTTTTTGGCCCAATCATCAATGGTGAAGAATCATTGAAAAATTCTCAGATCACAATCAGGATTTGATCTTCACCAAATTGAGCCGTTGTTGTCCTTGTTCCAGAATATCCACAAAAATGTCAGAACGATTGCTTGAAAAACTGCTGCACAAATCATGTGACAGACACCACAGACACAACAGACCCAATATAAGTTGTTTGAATTTTTTTTCGTCACAAGTTACAAATGGATTCTTCTTCTTCCCTTCTCCTCTCCGTCCTCCTGCTCCTCCTCCTCCTCCTCCTCCTCCTCCTCCACACACTGGTGCTCATTCACCGACCTCGGAAGCGAGTTGAAAAACTGAGTTTACGCTCTTTCGACTCACATCATCGCAGGCACCTTCAGCGCAACGGCGATGTCATGCAGCCCTTGAGATGGAATAGGGAGGGCGGTTGCGACAATGAAATCGATTATCTGGAACTATTTAAGCTCTACATGTCGAGATTTCAAAAACTTACCATATAAATCAAAGTTTGACAGGATAATAACAGAATATGCTTGGTGTTGGCTAATGGCGAGTGTTGGTTAGCTTGCGGATCTAGGATTCCTCGCTCAGTTGAATTTCCTCCTCAGTATCCATTATTCTACCAGGTGAGTGGCCAGTAGTATTGCCCCTATTTTGAATCTTAAAAGCAGCTACGTGTTTTTTGGGGTTTTTTTGAACACCAAATCAGTCTCGTATAGAGGTGATACACAGAACATTAACAAGCATAGGAGACAAGAGGGTGGAGAGGAAACCACAAAATGGTGGTGAACAAAGGCATGAGTATCTGTGGAAAGGGAAGGGAGGGGCGGTACACGGGGTAAACGAGATCTACTGCAGGGACTTATCAGGAAGGAAGAACAGGGGAATTTTGAAGGAGGTGGTTTCGGTGTGGATTATCGGGGTCGTAAAGATCAAGATTTTGGCATGGCGGGAAGGCCATGAGAATGTGGTGAACAGCTGTTTTGAAAACCTGGAGGAGGAGTGGATTGAAAGAGTGGGAGTTTGTTCCAGAGGTGCGAAAAGAGGAATAAAGACGGGAAGCGTGAGCAGTGATTCTTGATTTTTTGCGTTTCACTGGAATAGATTTTGGGACCTTGAACACCCTGAGGAAAAATAGGGAGACAAATCACAGACAAAGTGGGGGGGGGGGGCGTGGTAGCCGGAGAGAGACGAAGAAGACAGAAAGACCACCAACCTGCCTCTGTGAGAGTGAGGAGACCCAAAGACTCAGCTTCATGCAGGAGAGACCAATGTCTAAAAGAGCCTGGTTCCACAGTGTGAAGGTCGAGCTCGTGAGCAGAACACCACCCGAGAGGGGAGCAGTTCTCCATCAGACTGCTGGATGAAAACTTTGGAAATGGTTGGAAGCTCAGGAGGCCAAGAAGGACTTTACAACAACGTGGGATTGTCCATTGGTGACTCTGGAGAGCCACATAGCCAAGCTGGCCTCAAAGCCAAAGCTCAGGATGTGTGAACCAAAGCTTGAATGAAAGGACTTCGAAGGGATGACAGAAGAATGGGCGGTGGTTCAGACGCGTCGTTCGGAGCAGACATCGTGAGAGTGTGAGGATTGCAGGATTTAAAGACAATGTTCCATGTGTTTGGAGCAAGTTTGTGATTTTATCCGATATTTGCAGAGAGTGAAGAGGCGCCTGCTTGCCGATCTGAGGATACAGATGTTATGCAGAGGTGGAGTCATCATCAAAGAGATTTAAGAGGATTTAACTATTCATCCATCCAAGGGACATGAACTGAACATATAGCACATAGGAGTGCAACGGTCCGTCCCCTTGGCCCACGGGACTAACAGTACAGATAAGGGACTTCAAAATGATATATGTGCTATGAGGCGTTTCGCACATATTGTGTGCGTGTTTCATTGATTAACTCGGACTAACTGGGGATCTTTAACCTTGTCATTGCTGGTGTAAAATCTGTAATTCAACTTTTAAACAATTTTTCGGCTTTCATACAACCCATAATTGTTGTGCTTCCTCGATGCAAATCGGACTCTACGAAAAAGCATAGAAATACACAAATGCAAATCTAGTGCTAATTTATCTTGTGACCCTGGAAACCAAAGAACAGAATTATAATATAACAGCTCTCAACAGTTCCTGAGCTCCCACCCCCCAAACACGATTAAATGAAAATCATTTTAAAACTTTCCCTGTGAATTCACAACCCCTCGATGTTGACCTTCCCATCGCTGTTACATGCCTGGTGTGGGCAATGGCAAGAGTGGTGGGCTTGGGAATCCTCGGGTCCTGAGTTCAAATCGCCGCTGCTGTTGAAGTCATTAATCAGGTGGGGTCTGACTCAGCGGTCATCGTTCTGAGGGTTGCGAAAAAGGAGTCCAGCCCTTGCTGGTGTCAAAAATTCTCAGTCATCAGCTTACATTTAAACATTTATATTAAACGACAGAACAGATTATTAGGTGCATCGGAGATCTGAACAGACAAACATCATCCATATCTCTCAAATACAAATTGGAGAATCTTAGTCCTTATATAGTTTTCAGTAAGTAAGTTTTTTTTAATCATCTCTGGCAGTGGCACCAGTTTGTCTGATCCTTTGGGGCATCTTCCAGGTGAAGCTTATCTTCAGTGCTTCTTGGACGCTCCGCTGAATGGTTGTAACACATTTTCATTATCCAGACATTTAATCTTATTTTCCTCATACGAAAACACAGAATGTGGAAGCCGTAAAACACCAACCCTAATGCGTCGTTTAAAACAAGTTTCCATCATATGTGAGTCAAAAGCAGTTCTGCTTCTCCAAAACTGGGAAGATATATTATCTTGAAACGATGAGACTAGGAACATCGGACATCTAAACCACATCACGTTGTGTCTTTTATAAAAATCCGAGCTGTAGATATGAAAGTCATCTTCTTACATTCAACTTATTTGGCCCAAAGTTCAAACCTGTTACAACTTTAATATACAGGTGATTTTTCCATACAAAAGGATAAAATAATTATGTTAATTCCAGAGGATACATGATCTTAAAAACATCATATCATATTTTGAGTACATTTTATTTCAGGTTTAACATTTCTTTTAATTCCCGTTTTAAAACTATCATCAAATTTATTTATTTCATCACTTCAAAGCCCATTATGAATAAAAACTGTATCTACACTGGTATCCTGCGTTGGAGTGGTGACCCGTCCAGGATTGCTGCCCAATAGCCCGGGACTGCTTAGACAGCGCCAACACTCTGCACAGAGTATGGTCCCAATGGATTGTTGGATGATTGCTGTTTTACGAAAGCACCCAAAACCAGATACGCGTCTTCTCTCTGTCTCTGATCTCTGTCTCTGTCTCTGTCTCTGTCTCCTGTCTTCTGTCTCTCTTTTGTTGTGCAGAGTGACACATCCAGCTTCTCTTCAGGTTCCTTTCCAAAGTATTTCACTCTTCTTTTATAAGATTTGTGAGCCTTTAGGGAACAATCCTTTTGCTCACGTCCAATAAGCAGTTCACAATCCCCGAAGATTGCTGTTCTGGGGTTTCGCATCTGCGACCGAGCATCTGCGGTGGATTCCGTCATCTTTAAAGTCCCTTATTAGTTCACCAGCCCAGCTCGGATTCCCGAAACATCAATGATTGTTGCTCATAATGGCAACAACAAACATTCCAAGTTCGTCAAACTTCTTCTGATGAAAGGAGTTGTAAAAGTTGTCTTGCCACGTGCGGAATATGGTTGTTTACCTGCATGTTGATCTTTTCATGTGTGGAAATATACTATATTTTATTTTTTTTCCACCTGTAAGGTGAGTGTGTTCACCGGCTGATATTGTGTTCGAAAAAAGTTTTGTTTTTGTTTTTGTTATTTACCGTAAGACCGTGAGTGTTGTCATTGTTGCCAATATGGTTGTTTAATCTGCAAGTTAGTCTTGTTACGTGTTGAATAAGGTTGTTTACCTATGAAGGTGAGTCTTTGTCACCTGATGGAATATTCTTGTTAATCTCTTGCTTCTTGTCCCCAGACTCGGAACCCTCGAGCAACTGGAAATTCTGAGGCAGCAGCAGCCCATGTGCATTTCTATGAGTTACATATGCAGGTAGTTGTGAATGTTACTGCCTTAGTGGCAGTGGTAGTGCCTACAGTGGCAAAAAGGGAGAATGGATGAAGGAGTACATGAATAAATTTGACATATTATTTTCATGCCTTCCCCGAACAAAGGTCGCCAGAGACATTTGTTTCTGCGTTGTCCGATGGGTGGCGTCCATACTCTGCAGGGTTTTTGCACTGCGACAACTTCAAAACAGCAGAAGGATCAAAAGTCAAACTTGTAACAAGGGATATATAATGATGCAAAATTAACTGTTACATTTATGGGCGTCAAGAGCGTCAGCAGTCCTCGTTCGCGTAATAATCTGTTACCGCCACTAACTTGTGAAACAGTGATGGAATTTTTACCAATCTTGCAAGAGTCTACATGATGATACAAAGATGAACTGATTCGATTTTGGCGTTACGCGGCAGAGGTCATGTCACCCGTGAATGGCTGGAGTGATCTACGTCAAACTTGGTGCAAATGTATTTTATAATGATGTAAAGATAAATTGATTCTTCCTCATTATGCGATCAAAGATTCAAAGGTCAGAGGTCCTCTTAAAGGCAAAAATTCTGGTTACCGTGCTAACTTGGGACACAGTGATGGGATTTGACCAAAAACTGTATAAGTATACTGTACGATGCAAAGATGAACTGATCCGATTTCGGCATTCAAAGAGGTCAAAGATCAGAGCGTAAGTCACGTTACAAAATGTAAATACTTAGAAACAGGGCTAATATAAATTTAAATCAAAACTTTGGTACCAAGTATGTATTAATGATGTAATAATGTGGTTAGGCATATCTGCTTTCGATGTCGCAAAAGAGTGCCTTCTAGTTTCACTTGTTCAGCTCAACAGAGAACTCAATACCAATCACAAAACAAATACATGGAGACAACGTTCACTTGATTTCAAACAAACATGGTGGCTGAGGCTCAGGGGAAGTGATTGTTACCATAGGATATATGTACATTAAAATTGTCGGCCCGGTGTTTCAGCCACAGCATTTGTGGCAGCCATCTTGGAATATGCTGTGATGACCGCACCTTCAAGGAATCAACGAAGCAGCAGTGGGACAAATGTTTTGCGATTAATGCACAAACCACCAAACTGGGATAAAACAACACGGTCAGAGCTTCCACAGTGAGTCTGATCATTCATAATTCTAATGATGAACCATATTCAGCTATTATGAGCTTGATTATTTCAGGCAGGGTAATCGCCATGCTACGTTGAATTGTTTCAACTAGGTCGCCTCGAGGCTGTTGTTGTCAAAACCACTGACTATGGAAGCCAGTGAGACTTGATTGCATTTTGATTGATTGGGACTGATGGTGGGTTGGTATCAGCACGATGAGAATGGGGTTTGGGGAGATGACTGCCCTGGCGCCCCGATGAGAGGCCCAAGATTCACCCGTATTTTCTATATTTTTTTTAAAGCAGTCCAGTGAAACCCCTCGTCGGCTCGTCCTCATCTCCTCATAGTTAGGTGAGTTAAGATTGGCCAGTGAAAGATCATCTTATGCTTTGTTTGAAGTCCCACTTCTTCGCGGTGGCTGGGGGGAATTTGCTCAAGTCTTTGATCACGAACCAGCTGGTCAGTGTGTGACATTGTGACTGAGGTTTGGGCAATAATTAATAATTTGCTCGGGTAGGCAATAGCGTGCTGACTCTTCGCGAAGGATCAGTGGTCTTTAACTGCCACAGCTAATCGTGGTGATGAGGTGCCCAGTATTAACCGTCATGGGAGGACGGCACACATATTTATGAACGCCAGTCTGGAAAAACACCGCGATTACAGTTTATTGCTGGGCCAAGATTCGAACTCCAGGCCTAGAAAAGCAAAAGCAGCACCGAATGCCGCCACAAACGCACGGACAGACACGAACTCAACTTGTGTCATAATTGTTAATACTGTGGCGGTCCAGCCGGGGGCGCATGGGATGGAAGTGGCAGATGCGCCCACCAGAACAGAAACGACTGGTTTATTCTCGAACCCACGCAGTCGACAAACACAAGTTGAATTTAAAAAATTAATTATTTAATGAAACATAAATCAAAGATTTATAATGAAAATTAACTTGCTTGTTCGTCTTTCGGCGCTCCCGTTAGGGATCGCCACAGCGGATATCTGTTTATGATCTGCATACTGATTTGCACAGGTTTTATGCGGATGCGCTTCCTGACGCAACCCTGGTCGCTCTTACGCACGGGATAAGGATTGCGTTCTTCACCATCGCATTCGGGCTGCCCTACACCTCTCATAGCGCGGGCCCCAGCGGCAGAGTACCCGTTCTCAAGCGATCCTTCCAACCATAGCCTCCGAGTTAGCACACGCACGCCCACTACGCACGCGTATCATGAAAATAACTCAGGTGAAAAGAACGTGAAGTCAAACTAA
This sequence comes from Eptatretus atami, assembly GCA_035128595.1. Taxonomy (NCBI): domain Eukaryota; kingdom Metazoa; phylum Chordata; class Myxini; order Myxiniformes; family Myxinidae; genus Eptatretus; species Eptatretus atami. Next base: position 23,526 of record JAXMNL010001074.1, read on the forward strand.
ATCCTAATTGAGGCGTCTCTACTCAGTTACAACACAGAGAGGAAAAAGCATAAAAATAAAATAAATTCCCCCCTTTTATTGCCGCGTACGCAGCCGATTTGCGTTCCAGAGGTGACCTTTCGGCAGCCTCACGGTCGTTGAACCGGTGAAAGCCACCGCATGGAAAACGCACCAAAAAAAAAATGTCGCCAAGTCGCTTCTCACCCAGCTGTGACCACTCCTCATTTTCAATTAAATGAAAGAATTCACCAATGTTCTGAAAAAGCGATGATAATTAAGAAAACCTATATGCCCAGAAAAACCTAAAGAAAACAAGACTCCAAGGTGAACAACGAATAGCCAAGACTTATGAAAAAACCAAGGAGTGTCACACTGCTTCTCACGGCGCACGTACCTGGGTAATTCATGCTGATTGGTCTCAATTTGCCAGGGCCCCCAAACCGCCATACAGTTTCTGTCAGATCGAGTATTGCGATCCCCTCCTTTCTTAACACCAGGTCCGCTCACAGCAAAGGGCCGCCGCCTTTCTCTTTGAACATACAATGGGACAATTGCTGAGCTCGAGATCAGCCAAGAGATGCCGCTTCCTCTTCTCTCTCTTCTCTCTCTAATCTTCTCAGAAACGTACAACTTCACAACCCAGCGAACGTCTTGTTCCAGCGATTGCGAGCAAATTCACACAGCATTAAAAACGAAGCAATCGCACCCCTTCTTGACAGTGTCGAGGATAAGCCAGAGAGGCTCCTATCTGTTCTGACGCCAATCTCCACACTCTCATCCTCCCTCTCGGTCACACAGACCAAGTCGTCAGCCTGGTCCGGGCGCGGCCTGCCGGTACGAAGCGGGAAGGCAGGTTGCCTGCTCGAAACCAGTTCGGCTCTGTTGTTGGCGTAAAAATGTTCTTTATTTCCAGCTTCGTAATGCCCAAAACATGAAGGAAAAGGTTCAGGGCCGGAAATCGCAATACCGGAGAACGAGCCATAAACCCTACCTCATTAACACAGGCACCACCCCCATGTGGTGACACATACAACTTAAGCTCTCAGTTTTCCCAATTTTGTTTTACATCGACATGTCTCCTAACCGTCCACGGACCATGCTTCCACTATACAATTCTATATTTAAATGATAATTCCTGCCGTCGACCCCACCCCCCCCCAACATTGCAAATACTTTCTTTATTTACTTTTCAAAACATATCTTGAAGCTAAAAGCGTGCTGCTGTATTTGCTTTGTTATATGGCCTTGCCTGCTGTCCAAATTGGATCCTCATTAATAATCTTATTTAAAAGTTACACAAGGCGAGAAAGGAGTGAAACGCATGTGAGGGGGTGTGCAGCATGATTCTAATTGGAAGGCCACAGTTTGCCTATCAATCTGTCTGACCACAGAGTTTTTTCGTTGGTGGCGGCTCGGGACCAGATGTCGGGCAAAGGTCCGACAAGCTCTCTCTTGAATAAAAGCAGACCCTGGATCTGAAACATTATATTTGTTGAGGTGAAAAGAGCCGCATACAAAATGGGTGCAAAGGTCTGTCAGTCTATGAACCATTTCAGTTTTCTCCGTCTCTTCCTTATTATTATTCTTGCAAAACGAAGAAGTTTTTTAGCAAGATATGTTAGTCAACTTGTATGTTTTTATTTTTTTTGTCTGTAACACGTTCGACACTCTGCAGACCACCATTATCATTGGAAATGTTTGTAACTTCGCCATATCAGAGTCCTATAGAGGTCCCTTTCAGCGCATAAATTTTGATTGAACGGTCAAGTCAAGATCACTTTGTCGCAAATCAGGGGAGTCGACGAAACCCTTATATTTTTGAGTATTTTGATCGGATCGTCTTCAAACTTCATGGAATATGTTCATGGTCTGGCGGCTCATCTCTTCTCG
>JAXMNL010001075.1:3378-14520 GCA_035128595.1 Eptatretus atami
CACGCACACATCTTCGCCACACTCGTGAACACATGCATACCGGAGCGACCACGGCTGGGGGATTCCGCTACCTCAAGCGCGTCCGGCGGCTCCAAACCCTCCCAAGCTCACGTGCAACCCCGTCCCCTCTAACTCGCAAAGCATGCGCACCGCTACCAGGCTTAGTGTCGGAGAGAGTCCGCTTCAACGGAATATTCCGCCCCCTCGCTTCACTAAGTAGATGGCTTATCCGGCTGACGTCTTGCACCGCGTCAGTTCAACACCATCTTCCCGAGATCCCCCTCATTTGTACTTCCACTACCTCCAGATGTATGTGTGCTCGTCGTTTCACCCGTCTTTATTCGTGTAGTTGTCCTGTAACCGTTTCACATGCTCCCCTGTTCACCCGTCATCTTGGTGCCACATACTTTCTATTTCCTCTCTTTGTCTCTGTGTACCTTCCACATGTCTCTTACACGTCTCAGTCACCCCATTTATTTTCCCTCTGTGATCACCGGATCACTTAGTCTTTGGTCCCCTGCACGAAGTACTGCCAGCAACTCGAGTCTCACCCGATACATTTACTAGTATCTCCTCCACCGCGGCCGACACCAGTCCACACTCCCCTGACAGCATCGACTGCGATCCAGCACGGCTGGCCGCCTGCGCCACCTTGTAGCTCCATTGCCCTCGTTTCGACGCTCGCTGGCAATACCGCATTATTGACCCCCTTTCCGTGCCGCACTGCACCGCCTCCGGGCTTATGCGCTGACGCCTCACCCTCAGCAGGGTTTGCCATACTCCAATGCATCATGTATTTTCACATTTTTCTTCTGCACTCTTGTACTCCATTTTGTTTCATCCTTGCACGCCACTTTCATTCATTTCATTTTTCATCTTTTCGATTTTTCATATCGAGTCGTGTCTTCGTATCATCGCTTGCAGTATCCGCTGAACTACTCTTGGGCCATTCTCGCTCAACGCACAACCGATCCTGTCCTCAGTCGGTCGCAGTTTCAGCGGTAGCCCGGGGAACGGACTTTTGGACGGGAGGGGGGGGGTCTCATACCCCTGCTCGGCCGCCGACCCGCCCTTGCCGGCTCTGGCGTTTTTGTCGGCCGGACATTATCTCTGCTCATGGGAAATGGTCTCGCAACGGGATTTGTCGTGACCATGGCATTCTAATAATTTCTACATCCACTTCCCCCCTGCTCTCGTTCGCCTTGGGAACCGCCATCTGTGTTACTACGAATATAATTTACAAAAGCTCGTTTTAATTCGAAAACCGGCAGGTCGCTCGCACACCCCTTGATCCGGGTCAGACATAATTTAGTTGCGACGGCGGAATGGATATCGCAATCTCACTCCGGCACCCTAGGAGGTTACGACGACATTTCGCGCCCGGCCGGGCGTTGCGGGCTCAGCCGCTCTTAGCCCAACGGCAAGCGCCGTCTCGCCCCACGCAACCCCACCTACTTCAAAGTCAGCGCACTTTCCGGCAACCACGCCCGACCACCCCCATACGTGGTGTGCTCCAAGCGCATCACCCGGCAACCCTAGTCAATATCTCTCCCCGGCGCCGCGACACCACGTCCAAAATCACGCCATCATGTGCCTCATTGTAACCTCACTATTATTTCGCGGGCAGCCACTCTACGCGAGGACGCGATAATCAGCCGGAGGTCTCTTGAGACACGAACCGCTTAAGCGTTCTCGTTCACGTTTGAGATAAACCGAGCTGGAGTAGGTTTATCGCCGCGAGACTCGCTGGACCCGATTTTTTTTATCGCTATCAGAAAGACCCACTTTATTCCGAAGGCAAGAGAGCCAGTTCAATTGGGGAAAAAGGACACAACACACGGGTTAATTATCTTAAACACGCAATGTTTATTCACACCGTCATGCACGCTCAGTATGCAAAACACAACTGCACGCTTACAGAAAAAGCCAATGGAATTGGCGGGAGAGGAAAGACCGGTGAGCAAGCGAAAGTCAACCCTATCACCTGTCACTCGTATCTTATTATTCGCAAGCACACTTAAACAGATTTCTGACTAACGGTATCACTCTGGTGCTGACCACGTATTATTTACTCTAACCACCTTCACACCACAATAGAACAGCATGAAACAGAGACCCTCACAACGACAAGGGTTGTCAGACTGGACCGTAGGCCTTCTATAACGTGGAAGGCTTTGCGGATTCGCAAGGTGTGCCACAGACCGTTGCAGAAGGTTACTTTCCCCGTGCTGTCTCTCGGATTGGAAACGACCGCGATCGTCCGTCCCCCCTGGCCAGCCTAGCATAGCCGCCGCGTTGAGGCTCGCAGGCCTTGCCAAGCGGACCGCCCTGGTGATCGGTCCTAACAGCGCGGCGAACGCGTTAGCAAGGAACGAACAGGTCTTTGACTGCTCTTTCCATCAAAGTTGATTCTCTTTTAAGATACCCGTCTCGTTCGTCAGCCGATGCATCGGACTTGTCAGCCGAAGACATCCGATCACCTAGACTGTTTTGGCGCTGGCCTGCGAGCTCTCTCCGGCTCTACTCCACCGACACGGTGGAGGTGGCGCGGCAACAGCCTGTTTGGCCAACGGGCTCTTCAGCTTTCGCTTGGTCCCCCCGCTCGCATGCGGACTTCTCCCCCCCCGACATGTGTTCTCAGACTCCAGACTTCACCCGACTGCACTCAACCGATCACGCACCCCTCAACCGACTGACTCCGCAAATGGCGCTTCCAGCTTGGCCTTTCTATAGTGCGCCCGAGAGACGAACTATGACCTCCGGCTCTCCGACCTTCCGACCCCCCACAGGCCCCGCCCCCTTATTTCTACCTTTATATGATCACCGAATTCCGAGGCGAAGTCTGTCCACAGAGTCAGACGTTGCTGCGAGACATCCCAGACTTTGCTCCGGTGTACTCAAATCCCCCGTACCATCTGTGCCATGCTAGGCGTATGTGCGTTGCCGCTGTCGAGACCATCACCGCGGACGTGCTAAACGATGGCGTCGTTTTCTGGAGGATGAGTGGACAGCGATAGTTATTCGGGGTTGTCATTGGGGAGAGTGCGGATTTAGAAGTAGTGCGGGAGACCTACCTTGCTGCCCTGTTGTTATGAAGGCGGGGTGGAGGGCGGTGGTTGGGTCCGCGATGTTGACGTGGCGGTTGGGTTGGTCCCGGAGGTGGCAGTGGGGAGATGGTGGTTGGTACGTTGGCATTGTGGATTGGCTCCAAAATAACGAGAGTACAAGAAAAACGGCTAACTCAAAGACTCACAGCCTGTCCACACACGGAAAAATCCCATTAACACCGGCTGGTGGAAATCTCAAGCTGAACACCGGACTTATCGCATACTGAACAAGGACTGTATGGTGTTCTGAAGGGATTAACACAGCCCAGATAACTATATGTATATATCATATATGTGATATACTAGCACTAATTATACACCTATATATAATGTCTCTTATAATATAACTGCTGATATCCTATACATTATATATTGTTACGTTGTGGAAATTCGCATTACACCATCACAAGAGTCCTCAGTGGTGAACTTATCGATAAAGTCTTGTAGTTAGCCAAAACCCGTCTAGCTGAGAAACTTATATGTGATTCTTTATCGGGCTGCTGCTTCTAATTGAGTTAGTCCATCCTTATGCCTGTTCTTCTTTCTACTTTCAAGCAATCATCGCATCTTAACAGACCCACGCGCATCCCCCCACAGCGCCCCACCACTACTAAACCCCCCCATCCCACCATCGACGGCTACCACACTTCTCGCCTCACGTCGCCATTCCAATAGCCACCTCCTCGGGTTACGATACCTCCCCGCGCAGCCGAGCACAACAAAACCACACGGATGCTCGGGGTTTTTCGCCGCGCTGTTTCCCTCGTGTTAAATTCTCCCCCGCTCGGTGTGGTGAAGTAGCGATCCGAGCGGGGTCAAAGGTTGAGAACAAGGTGGGGGCCTCCTTTTTGGAGCGGGATAATTCCTCTGGCTGAGCCAAAAAACTGACTCCCCCGGCCCGCATGGGGCGGAGCGTGGCAGGGAGGAGCTGAGAGGGCACGCCCCCCTTCTGAGACGGCCTTCTCCAAGCAAGGCACTCTGACCAGGGAGCATGGCATGCCAAAACGGAGTGGGAGCGCAAGGGCCGCGAAGTCTCCCACGCTATACAAAGGACGGACAGCACGACCTTGGTGAGTGGAGTTGGTTTTTCGAGGCTTCTGTCCTCCAAGAGTTTGAATGTTGGTTTTTCGAGGCTTCCTGTCTCCAAGACGTCTGGAGGTTGTTTTTTCGAGGCTTCCTGTCTCCTAAGAGAGAAGTGTCTGTCGAGGCTTCCTGCCCCTAAGTTAGAGAGTCTTCGAGCTTCCCTGTCTGCTTTCTCGGGGAAGAGCTCCTTCGGCTCGGCAGATTCACACTGCTCTTGCGCGATGAGCGAGCTGTGAAACGGTTGGAGATCCACGCGGAGAGCTCGCGGGTCGGTCTGTATGTGAGTGGCATCTTACTCGCATGCGCATCCGACATGAGGGTGCCTGAGAAGTGCTTCGCCGGCCGCCGAGGGTAGAGAGGTCGGGCCAGCCAGCGACCATGCTGCGGTCGTGCGAGACGGAGACCTCACCCTAGCCACGAAAGGAGAATTCGCGACTCCTTCCTTGCTTTGTGTAAATGCTTGTGGTGCGCAGACCGTCATAGTATTGTTTTAAGTGTCTGCCGCATGTTAGGTCTTATCGGGTGTAGCTCTGCATTGCTTCTATGTTGTTAATTGTTTTTATGTCATATGTTTCTTTTGCCTTAATATACCGTGCCTTAGCTGGCTTCTCTGTGTGAAATAAATTGTGCATTGTGTGAAATTATCCCCGTTTTCGCCTGCCTCCTTTCTTTGTTGAATTTGTCCATCTGCCGATCACGTAACGGGGTGCGTAGTGGGGTTAAAACGCCCGGTAATGCGACTCCGAACCCGCTCGAGGGCGACCAATAGCACACCGCCCCCTCGGTGTCATCCATCCCTGAGTCAGCACCGGAACTGGACCGCTTAAGCTGTTCTGGTACTCCACTGGCAGGTCCGGCCTCTGTGGCGCTCTGGCTCACCGGACGTCGCCGGCGTCGACACGTCGCCGCATCACTTAGACGTTCACGGTCGACTCTTGGCGAGCCAAACCCATATCCGAGCGGTGAGGCAATTGACACGATTTCCCGTGAGGTTTCACAACCCCCCCCAGTGACTGAGCCTGTCCGCGTGCTTCCAGCGAGCAGCGTCACACTGAATTGGTCCCTCCGCGATGGCCGCGAGTATTAGGCGCGGCCGCCACCTTCGAGCATCCACATTTCGCGACCGACGGGCAACCCGGCATTACAAACGCTCGATACACGCGATGCACGCGCCGCCCCGACCGGCGCAGCACGACCATGCGCCAACACTCGGGAGCTCGTCAGGCGGGGATACCACCCCTCCAGCTCCCCTCCTCCGCAACTACTGGCTCTGACTACAGGCACGTGATGGGATCGTCACAACCACCCGATCTCCATACAAAACATCGGACATCGGTCTCAGGCTGTCCGAGAGCGACCCACCCCCGCATTCCCCTCCAAATTACCGAGCTTTTTAATAATCTACCTTACCCGAGAATATAACCGCGACTGGCGTCGTTCAAGGCGAGCGCACCGTCCGGGCCTGCTCGAAACTGCATATCTAATGTTGCCGTATAGCCAAATGCAGACCTCCCATGCCCGTGCATGGTATCTCTATCCTGGGGAGCTCAACCCCTACTACTTCTGAGCACTGGACCCTTTATCGGCCAGCCTGAGCCGCATAATGCGCGCGCACGCCGACTCGACCTCACCCCGCAGCACGGACCAGCGGCATTTAGCGCTGCGCAATGGCGCGCACACGAAGGCGAGCGGCTCCCCAAAACTTCAAACCACCTGAGCATGGCAGGCGAGGCCAGGGACATTAGCGGGACTTCGGAAACAATTGGGGAAACGAAGGAAACGAGTCGACACGAAACAACAGGAACCGATTTGAATAATAAAAGCAACTAGGCAGGAGTGAAGAAGGCATGCGGAAAGGAAAGCATTGGAAGGAGAACGTAAAAAAAAGACCAGGAATATACAAGAAACAATGAAAGAACAAGGCAAGGTGTTATTGCGAGATGAGAGAAATGGGGCGGCATGGAAGAAATGAGGAGCAGGCATGGTATGATATTGAGGGATGCTGAGCAGGGAAAGGGATGAGATGTGCAAGAAAGGGGCTTTTATGAACAGAGAGAGGAGAAATGGAAAAAGCTTGATGAGATACTGGAGCACCGAAGCCAAAGAAACGGAACTTACAAAACGAGCTGAGATGTTAGAGGGAAAGAAACAAGACAGAGAATGAGATGTAGACCACCTGAATGGATCAAACAGTTAGAAGCCAAACAGCTACATTTAGGTTCGCGATCGTGCGGAGCATGAGAACAGGAATTTGAAGAAAGCTTCTGAGTTACAACGAGCGTCGAGGATGATTGAGAGAGGACACAACGGAACGTCGAAACGAACATGAAACGTTACAGGAACACACTGGACAGATCGAACAGCTGGAGAAGCGAAGGCCAGATTAAAGAATGAAACAAGAAAGAGTTACTGAGGACAGGAATGAGACAGAGAAAAAATCACGTCAATTTAAAGGAAATAATGAGATTGCAGAATGAAAGGAAAGGAAGACACCTAATAGGAAATACAAAGACAAGGATGAGACGGAGAAAAATAGTCAATTAAAGAAAATACGAGATTGCAGACATCAGGAAACAAGAGAGACAGTGGAATTGAAACAACAAAGGGTATGAACTTTGAAAGCTGAACGAAAAAGGAAACAAATAGGTTGTAATACGAGGGAGAAAGTGAAGGAGCAAGGAATGAACGCAGGAGGCAGAAATCGCACTTAAGAACAACGACGACGGGGAGAAGAAGAACGAGAGGAACTGTGGGATAGAAAACACAAGAAACATGAAAATTGAGGTTAACCAATTTAAAAGAAACGAAATGAGATTGGAGAATGCCAGGACAGGGCGTGCGAAACGATTTAAAAAAGAAAGACAAGGACAAACAATATTTACCAAAAGAAAGCAAGTTGAGGTAGCAGACGATAATGGCAAGAGCAACGACTGAAACAGGAAAAGAAATCAAACCAATTGAAGAAACGATGAGATTGAGAATGAAGGGACAGGGAGTGAAAGCAATGAACAATAAAGACTAAGGAACAATTGAAAAGAACGAAACAAGGTGACAAGTCAGTACGAAATTAATGATCAAGAACAACGATACGAAATAGGAATAAAGACCTAAGCCAATTGAAGAAGAAACCGCATGAGGTTGGGAATAAAGAATGGTGAGAGACTGTCGGAGTGGAAAACAGTCTAAAAAAATGAGGGTGCAATTAATGAATCAGGAATAGTAAAATTGAAGTCCAGAGACATGGAAAAAAACCAGAAAGAAACAGAAACTACTACGACGGCGGCACACGCACTCGGGCAGAGATCCGGCAAAACCTCCGCGCCAATACGCTTGAGCGTTCATCATGAACCTAGTATCCCTTATTCATTTAAATACTGATGCTCGCACACCGTTGTGACAGGAGCCTTAGTTCTTTTCTGCAAACCATTTTTTTTTTTGGGGGGGGGGGGGGATTGGAAATCGACTAAAAACCCCCCCTTGTAGAATGAAAAAAGAACATCGAATTTTGTTGAAAAAAGGTTGCAAAATCTTTTTTTCTTTCTCTAACAACTTTTTTGGCTGGGGTGGGGAGGTTGTAAAGCACTTAACATGTAGAAATGCCAAAAAAAAGAAAACTTCTCTATATTTTGTTTTGGGGGGCCCGGGTAACATTTTTTCGGGGGTGGGGGGTTCTGGGAAATCACTTAACAATGTAAGAAATGACCAAAAAAAAAATCTTCCTATATCTTTTTTTGATGGGATGGAACATTTTTTTTGGGGGCGTGTGGAAATCGCTATAAACATGTCAAAATGCAAAACAACAAACAAAACGAAAAAATCCCTCCAACGAATTCTTTTGTTTTTAGGGGGGGGGGGGCAAGTCCAAATAAATTAATCCGCCATTGATCTCCTGACCTATACCTACACCCCACCCAGGCCAATGATTTCGTCGAAAATCCGTCAAGGAGTTTTGCCGAATTACTGTCCAAAACAAAGAAACAAACAAGACAACAAAACAGAAGAAGGGTGAAAACATAAATCACCGTGCATCCCTCTTTCGCGATTGCGGAGGTTATAAATCTGTACAAGCACACACCGGCAGAGATAGAGGCCGTGAATGGCGGCGTCTAGTGACTGAACACACACACGGAAGTAGTGGAGGACCAATGGGGCGAAGCTGGTGACTGTTTTGTGGCCGGTGCAAGCAGCTGGTGGCCTCCTTACGTGGAACGCAGGGAGACGCGTATGCTCGCCTTGAAGCTGATCGACGAGCCAGCGTGGTCGGTCCTGGTCGACGCAGTTCGAGGGGTCCGAGTGCGACTGCAGAACGGCAAGTGCACGTGCGCTTGGGGGGTTAGAGACCCCCGGGAACCTTGTAGGGACACGACATCCCCAGTGTGGTTGTCGCAGGTGGTAATGTGTTTGCGCGTTTGCGCGAGATCGTGCTCTACCGGACGGATTGTCGCAGGCAGAGCCCCTGTGTGCAGTGACAGAGGGTCCGTGTGAAGAGAACAGTGCTGGTTAATGAGGCTCGTACGATAAGGAGTATGACGCGTCCGCGCCTGTGCTGACATGTAAGCCTGCGATTTCCCGGGCTGAGTGTGATGGATGGCAGGTCAGGTCGTAACACGCAGCGTGCGTGAATGAATGGAACGCGACGCATAAAGGGACAACGCCGAGTAGCGGCGCGTACGCTAGTTTGAGCACCGCCGCCGGTTTCACCACGCCGGCTAGGCAGTGTCGTGCTGTGGACGCACGTAGAACCCGCATGTGTGGCTCGTCCTGGGGAGTGTAGCCCGTGTCGCGGATACGCCTAGGCGCGTGGATGTTCTGCGGATCGCGGCGGACAAAGTTAGGCAGTGACAACGGACTTGGACGGTCATGGTTCTCCAGCGGGCGCGTGTGTGAAACTCTACGTGCCTGCGCAGGGGTTCTGTCGCAAGGCGCAGCTGCCGACGTCAGTTAACGTGAACGGCCACGAGCACATGTGTTCGCGAGTCGGGAGCCCCTTGATGCAGGTTTCGCTTTTGGGTCGCGCAGTCTCGGACTCATATAGTGACGTCATGGCTGCCAGTGTGGTGAAAATCCGGCAGAGGGGTGTTGAATCCGGGTCCCGGAATGGTGCGCCGTAGACGAAGCCGGGTACACGTGCGAAGCCTGCATGAGTCACGGGCAACGACGCGCATGGATGCAGTTGCCGCGCTGGGTCGGCTTGCGCGTGAAAAAAACAAGGCAAGCCCCGCTTCCTCCGGCCGGAACAGGGATCCCGGGCAAGGGGTGGAAGACCCCCTGTCCGGGGCACAGGATACAACGACTGACGGGGGAAGGCGTTAGTGTATAGTTAGACCGGCTTCATGGGCATTGGTAATCTTCTTATGGAGTCCGGTTGGATGATTAGTCTAGAGGGATTTTAGTTGAGATTTTAGGTTGGAAAAAGGGACATTTTGAGGACAGTGACAGACGTGGGATGTTTAGTCCGGGGTACGTAGCTTAGTACGTAGGTTAAATGGGACGGTGCTTAGTTAGAGGGCGAGTGTGCGAGCACGAGGTAGAGGGATTTTAGTGAAGTCAAGATGGCAGGAGATGCAATGCAAATGGTGTGATTGAGAAGTGTGAAGTGGACAACACTGTGCTTGGTGGCTCGTGAGTAGAGGCCAGCGGGTTCTGTGAGTGGAGCGAATGTGGAATGATGTGCGATGAGTGATTGCGGTGGAGCAGTGATTCCGCCAAACAGGGAGCCCCGGCGTCAGTGTAGGTGAGTTAGTCCTGGGTCTAGTTAAATTGACAAATGAGAGGTCGTCTTTGCTCCGCCTTTGACTGTGTCGAGTGTAGGGCTCGTTACTATTTGGGAGGCTTGACATCGCTGCCACTGTCAGGAGCAGACCCCCGCCGTCGTTGACGGGTGGAGCTGGCTGCGAAAAGGTGAAGTATCGCTGCACGTGTACCCCGGCCACGGGACTATTCGGCCGTCTGTAGGTCCAAGGCCCCATGGGGGGCGCCAAATTAGGCGTCTGACGTGGGCATCGGGCTGCCGACCCGCTAATTGATGCGCAGCGGCGCCGGGCGCCGGCAGTTAGCGCGACTGGGCAGTTGTAGTGGCTACGGGGTGACCGCCGCCTAACGGAAAGGTGGCCCGCGGAAGCATGCCTGCCACTAGTGTAGTCGTTTCCAGGAGTCGCCACTCGGAGGGCAGTCGCCCGGTGTTTAGGAGCTGGTGGCCCCGTGATGCGTTAGTTGCCCACGGCGGGCCCATCTGTAGGAGAATCGGCAGAGAGATTAGTGCTGCCCAAAGGGCTTCGCATGCCACGGGTCCCCAGCCATCGACCACGTGTGAATCGGCACGATCAAAGTAAAAAATTGGGGGCGAGCCCGGCATCATTCACTCCATCGAGACACCAAACACTCAGCGACGGGAATCGTCAGTGGATGGACTAGAACAGACCTAGGTTACAGCGAGCCACTGTTTGAAAGCCCCGGGTCGTTAATAGGCAGATGATAGGGTAGATAGGAAGTGACTCCTCCATACCATTCCCTGGGGGACCATGCCATCGCTCTCGTTGTGGGCCGCTGACACTTCTGGTGAGTCGCGGAATGTGCAGCGGGCATCCTCAGCTTGAATCCTTGCAGTCGGCCTAACATGAGCTACTCTCCTCCTATTCCTCGGGGGAGGTGAACGTAGGGTTGGGAGTTAGGCGTGATGACAGATGGTGTAGCCCAGCTTCATGCGAACAAGCACGTTCCATATATGGTCGTGATCTAGAGGACGATTTGTGAGGGGAAAGATAAAATAAAAGCTGGGGATTCGCGCTACCTCAAGCGCTCCCGGGGTCTCCAAACCCCCCAAGCTCCACGTGCACCCGTCCCCTCTAACTCGCAAAGCTCGACCGGACCCACCTGGTCGAGATCCGCTTCAAGCGGGAATATTCCCTCCCCTCGTTCCATAAGGAGGCTATCCGGCTGCTTGCACCGGGTC
>JAXMNL010001075.1:14545-25413 GCA_035128595.1 Eptatretus atami
CGTCAGTTCAACACCATCTTCCCGAGATCCCCCTCATTTGTACTTCCACTACCTCCAGATGTATGTGTGCTCGTCGTTTCACCCGTCTTTATTCGTGTAGTTGTCCTGTAACCGTTTCACATGCTCCCCTGTTCACCCGTCATCTTGGTGCCACATACTTTCTATTTCCTCTCTTTGTCTCTGTGTACCTTCCACATGTCTCTTACACGTCTCAGTCACCCCATTTATTTTCCCTCTGTGATCACCGGATCACTTAGTCTTTGGTCCCCTGCACGAAGTACTGCCAGCAACTCGAGTCTCACCCGATACATTTACTAGTATCTCCTCCACCGCGGCCGACACCAGTCCACACTCCCCTGACAGCATCGACTGCGATCCAGCACGGCTGGCCGCCTGCGCCACCTTGTAGCTCCATTGCCCTCGTTTCGACGCTCGCTGGCAATACCGCATTATTGACCCCCTTTCCGTGCCGCACTGCACCGCCTCCGGGCTTATGCGCTGACGCCTCACCCTCAGCAGGGTTTGCCATACTCCAATGCATCATGTATTTTCACATTTTTCTTCTGCACTCTTGTACTCCATTTTGTTTCATCCTTGCACGCCACTTTCATTCATTTCATTTTTCATCTTTTCGATTTTTCATATCGAGTCGTGTCTTCGTATCATCGCTTGCAGTATCCGCTGAACTACTCTTGGGCCATTCTCGCTCAACGCACAACCGATCCTGTCCTCAGTCGGTCGCAGTTTCAGCGGTAGCCCGGGGAACGGACTTTTGGACGGGAGGGGGGGGGTCTCATACCCCTGCTCGGCCGCCGACCCGCCCTTGCCGGCTCTGGCGTTTTTGTCGGCCGGACATTATCTCTGCTCATGGGAAATGGTCTCGCAACGGGATTTGTCGTGACCATGGCATTCTAATAATTTCTACATCCACTTCCCCCCTGCTCTCGTTCGCCTTGGGAACCGCCATCTGTGTTACTACGAATATAATTTACAAAAGCTCGTTTTAATTCGAAAACCGGCAGGTCGCTCGCACACCCCTTGATCCGGGTCAGACATAATTTAGTTGCGACGGCGGAATGGATATCGCAATCTCACTCCGGCACCCTAGGAGGTTACGACGACATTTCGCGCCCGGCCGGGCGTTGCGGGCTCAGCCGCTCTTAGCCCAACGGCAAGCGCCGTCTCGCCCCACGCAACCCCACCTACTTCAAAGTCAGCGCACTTTCCGGCAACCACGCCCGACCACCCCCATACGTGGTGTGCTCCAAGCGCATCACCCGGCAACCCTAGTCAATATCTCTCCCCGGCGCCGCGACACCACGTCCAAAATCACGCCATCATGTGCCTCATTGTAACCTCACTATTATTTCGCGGGCAGCCACTCTACGCGAGGACGCGATAATCAGCCGGAGGTCTCTTGAGACACGAACCGCTTAAGCGTTCTCGTTCACGTTTGAGATAAACCGAGCTGGAGTAGGTTTATCGCCGCGAGACTCGCTGGACCCGATTTTTTTTATCGCTATCAGAAAGACCCACTTTATTCCGAAGGCAAGAGAGCCAGTTCAATTGGGGAAAAAGGACACAACACACGGGTTAATTATCTTAAACACGCAATGTTTATTCACACCGTCATGCACGCTCAGTATGCAAAACACAACTGCACGCTTACAGAAAAAGCCAATGGAATTGGCGGGAGAGGAAAGACCGGTGAGCAAGCGAAAGTCAACCCTATCACCTGTCACTCGTATCTTATTATTCGCAAGCACACTTAAACAGATTTCTGACTAACGGTATCACTCTGGTGCTGACCACGTATTATTTACTCTAACCACCTTCACACCACAATAGAACAGCATGAAACAGAGACCCTCACAACGACAAGGGTTGTCAGACTGGACCGTAGGCCTTCTATAACGTGGAAGGCTTTGCGGATTCGCAAGGTGTGCCACAGACCGTTGCAGAAGGTTACTTTCCCCGTGCTGTCTCTCGGATTGGAAACGACCGCGATCGTCCGTCCCCCCTGGCCAGCCTAGCATAGCCGCCGCGTTGAGGCTCGCAGGCCTTGCCAAGCGGACCGCCCTGGTGATCGGTCCTAACAGCGCGGCGAACGCGTTAGCAAGGAACGAACAGGTCTTTGACTGCTCTTTCCATCAAAGTTGATTCTCTTTTAAGATACCCGTCTCGTTCGTCAGCCGATGCATCGGACTTGTCAGCCGAAGACATCCGATCACCTAGACTGTTTTGGCGCTGGCCTGCGAGCTCTCTCCGGCTCTACTCCACCGACACGGTGGAGGTGGCGCGGCAACAGCCTGTTTGGCCAACGGGCTCTTCAGCTTTCGCTTGGTCCCCCCGCTCGCATGCGGACTTCTCCCCCCCCGACATGTGTTCTCAGACTCCAGACTTCACCCGACTGCACTCAACCGATCACGCACCCCTCAACCGACTGACTCCGCAAATGGCGCTTCCAGCTTGGCCTTTCTATAGTGCGCCCGAGAGACGAACTATGACCTCCGGCTCTCCGACCTTCCGACCCCCCACAGGCCCCGCCCCCTTATTTCTACCTTTATATGATCACCGAATTCCGAGGCGAAGTCTGTCCACAGAGTCAGACGTTGCTGCGAGACATCCCAGACTTTGCTCCGGTGTACTCAAATCCCCCGTACCATCTGTGCCATGCTAGGCGTATGTGCGTTGCCGCTGTCGAGACCATCACCGCGGACGTGCTAAACGATGGCGTCGTTTTCTGGAGGATGAGTGGACAGCGATAGTTATTCGGGGTTGTCATTGGGGAGAGTGCGGATTTAGAAGTAGTGCGGGAGACCTACCTTGCTGCCCTGTTGTTATGAAGGCGGGGTGGAGGGCGGTGGTTGGGTCCGCGATGTTGACGTGGCGGTTGGGTTGGTCCCGGAGGTGGCAGTGGGGAGATGGTGGTTGGTACGTTGGCATTGTGGATTGGCTCCAAAATAACGAGAGTACAAGAAAAACGGCTAACTCAAAGACTCACAGCCTGTCCACACACGGAAAAATCCCATTAACACCGGCTGGTGGAAATCTCAAGCTGAACACCGGACTTATCGCATACTGAACAAGGACTGTATGGTGTTCTGAAGGGATTAACACAGCCCAGATAACTATATGTATATATCATATATGTGATATACTAGCACTAATTATACACCTATATATAATGTCTCTTATAATATAACTGCTGATATCCTATACATTATATATTGTTACGTTGTGGAAATTCGCATTACACCATCACAAGAGTCCTCAGTGGTGAACTTATCGATAAAGTCTTGTAGTTAGCCAAAACCCGTCTAGCTGAGAAACTTATATGTGATTCTTTATCGGGCTGCTGCTTCTAATTGAGTTAGTCCATCCTTATGCCTGTTCTTCTTTCTACTTTCAAGCAATCATCGCATCTTAACAGACCCACGCGCATCCCCCCACAGCGCCCCACCACTACTAAACCCCCCCATCCCACCATCGACGGCTACCACACTTCTCGCCTCACGTCGCCATTCCAATAGCCACCTCCTCGGGTTACGATACCTCCCCGCGCAGCCGAGCACAACAAAACCACACGGATGCTCGGGGTTTTTCGCCGCGCTGTTTCCCTCGTGTTAAATTCTCCCCCGCTCGGTGTGGTGAAGTAGCGATCCGAGCGGGGTCAAAGGTTGAGAACAAGGTGGGGGCCTCCTTTTTGGAGCGGGATAATTCCTCTGGCTGAGCCAAAAAACTGACTCCCCCGGCCCGCATGGGGCGGAGCGTGGCAGGGAGGAGCTGAGAGGGCACGCCCCCCTTCTGAGACGGCCTTCTCCAAGCAAGGCACTCTGACCAGGGAGCATGGCATGCCAAAACGGAGTGGGAGCGCAAGGGCCGCGAAGTCTCCCACGCTATACAAAGGACGGACAGCACGACCTTGGTGAGTGGAGTTGGTTTTTCGAGGCTTCTGTCCTCCAAGAGTTTGAATGTTGGTTTTTCGAGGCTTCCTGTCTCCAAGACGTCTGGAGGTTGTTTTTTCGAGGCTTCCTGTCTCCTAAGAGAGAAGTGTCTGTCGAGGCTTCCTGCCCCTAAGTTAGAGAGTCTTCGAGCTTCCCTGTCTGCTTTCTCGGGGAAGAGCTCCTTCGGCTCGGCAGATTCACACTGCTCTTGCGCGATGAGCGAGCTGTGAAACGGTTGGAGATCCACGCGGAGAGCTCGCGGGTCGGTCTGTATGTGAGTGGCATCTTACTCGCATGCGCATCCGACATGAGGGTGCCTGAGAAGTGCTTCGCCGGCCGCCGAGGGTAGAGAGGTCGGGCCAGCCAGCGACCATGCTGCGGTCGTGCGAGACGGAGACCTCACCCTAGCCACGAAAGGAGAATTCGCGACTCCTTCCTTGCTTTGTGTAAATGCTTGTGGTGCGCAGACCGTCATAGTATTGTTTTAAGTGTCTGCCGCATGTTAGGTCTTATCGGGTGTAGCTCTGCATTGCTTCTATGTTGTTAATTGTTTTTATGTCATATGTTTCTTTTGCCTTAATATACCGTGCCTTAGCTGGCTTCTCTGTGTGAAATAAATTGTGCATTGTGTGAAATTATCCCCGTTTTCGCCTGCCTCCTTTCTTTGTTGAATTTGTCCATCTGCCGATCACGTAACGGGGTGCGTAGTGGGGTTAAAACGCCCGGTAATGCGACTCCGAACCCGCTCGAGGGCGACCAATAGCACACCGCCCCCTCGGTGTCATCCATCCCTGAGTCAGCACCGGAACTGGACCGCTTAAGCTGTTCTGGTACTCCACTGGCAGGTCCGGCCTCTGTGGCGCTCTGGCTCACCGGACGTCGCCGGCGTCGACACGTCGCCGCATCACTTAGACGTTCACGGTCGACTCTTGGCGAGCCAAACCCATATCCGAGCGGTGAGGCAATTGACACGATTTCCCGTGAGGTTTCACAACCCCCCCCAGTGACTGAGCCTGTCCGCGTGCTTCCAGCGAGCAGCGTCACACTGAATTGGTCCCTCCGCGATGGCCGCGAGTATTAGGCGCGGCCGCCACCTTCGAGCATCCACATTTCGCGACCGACGGGCAACCCGGCATTACAAACGCTCGATACACGCGATGCACGCGCCGCCCCGACCGGCGCAGCACGACCATGCGCCAACACTCGGGAGCTCGTCAGGCGGGGATACCACCCCTCCAGCTCCCCTCCTCCGCAACTACTGGCTCTGACTACAGGCACGTGATGGGATCGTCACAACCACCCGATCTCCATACAAAACATCGGACATCGGTCTCAGGCTGTCCGAGAGCGACCCACCCCCGCATTCCCCTCCAAATTACCGAGCTTTTTAATAATCTACCTTACCCGAGAATATAACCGCGACTGGCGTCGTTCAAGGCGAGCGCACCGTCCGGGCCTGCTCGAAACTGCATATCTAATGTTGCCGTATAGCCAAATGCAGACCTCCCATGCCCGTGCATGGTATCTCTATCCTGGGGAGCTCAACCCCTACTACTTCTGAGCACTGGACCCTTTATCGGCCAGCCTGAGCCGCATAATGCGCGCGCACGCCGACTCGACCTCACCCCGCAGCACGGACCAGCGGCATTTAGCGCTGCGCAATGGCGCGCACACGAAGGCGAGCGGCTCCCCAAAACTTCAAACCACCTGAGCATGGCAGGCGAGGCCAGGGACATTAGCGGGACTTCGGAAACAATTGGGGAAACGAAGGAAACGAGTCGACACGAAACAACAGGAACCGATTTGAATAATAAAAGCAACTAGGCAGGAGTGAAGAAGGCATGCGGAAAGGAAAGCATTGGAAGGAGAACGTAAAAAAAAGACCAGGAATATACAAGAAACAATGAAAGAACAAGGCAAGGTGTTATTGCGAGATGAGAGAAATGGGGCGGCATGGAAGAAATGAGGAGCAGGCATGGTATGATATTGAGGGATGCTGAGCAGGGAAAGGGATGAGATGTGCAAGAAAGGGGCTTTTATGAACAGAGAGAGGAGAAATGGAAAAAGCTTGATGAGATACTGGAGCACCGAAGCCAAAGAAACGGAACTTACAAAACGAGCTGAGATGTTAGAGGGAAAGAAACAAGACAGAGAATGAGATGTAGACCACCTGAATGGATCAAACAGTTAGAAGCCAAACAGCTACATTTAGGTTCGCGATCGTGCGGAGCATGAGAACAGGAATTTGAAGAAAGCTTCTGAGTTACAACGAGCGTCGAGGATGATTGAGAGAGGACACAACGGAACGTCGAAACGAACATGAAACGTTACAGGAACACACTGGACAGATCGAACAGCTGGAGAAGCGAAGGCCAGATTAAAGAATGAAACAAGAAAGAGTTACTGAGGACAGGAATGAGACAGAGAAAAAATCACGTCAATTTAAAGGAAATAATGAGATTGCAGAATGAAAGGAAAGGAAGACACCTAATAGGAAATACAAAGACAAGGATGAGACGGAGAAAAATAGTCAATTAAAGAAAATACGAGATTGCAGACATCAGGAAACAAGAGAGACAGTGGAATTGAAACAACAAAGGGTATGAACTTTGAAAGCTGAACGAAAAAGGAAACAAATAGGTTGTAATACGAGGGAGAAAGTGAAGGAGCAAGGAATGAACGCAGGAGGCAGAAATCGCACTTAAGAACAACGACGACGGGGAGAAGAAGAACGAGAGGAACTGTGGGATAGAAAACACAAGAAACATGAAAATTGAGGTTAACCAATTTAAAAGAAACGAAATGAGATTGGAGAATGCCAGGACAGGGCGTGCGAAACGATTTAAAAAAGAAAGACAAGGACAAACAATATTTACCAAAAGAAAGCAAGTTGAGGTAGCAGACGATAATGGCAAGAGCAACGACTGAAACAGGAAAAGAAATCAAACCAATTGAAGAAACGATGAGATTGAGAATGAAGGGACAGGGAGTGAAAGCAATGAACAATAAAGACTAAGGAACAATTGAAAAGAACGAAACAAGGTGACAAGTCAGTACGAAATTAATGATCAAGAACAACGATACGAAATAGGAATAAAGACCTAAGCCAATTGAAGAAGAAACCGCATGAGGTTGGGAATAAAGAATGGTGAGAGACTGTCGGAGTGGAAAACAGTCTAAAAAAATGAGGGTGCAATTAATGAATCAGGAATAGTAAAATTGAAGTCCAGAGACATGGAAAAAAACCAGAAAGAAACAGAAACTACTACGACGGCGGCACACGCACTCGGGCAGAGATCCGGCAAAACCTCCGCGCCAATACGCTTGAGCGTTCATCATGAACCTAGTATCCCTTATTCATTTAAATACTGATGCTCGCACACCGTTGTGACAGGAGCCTTAGTTCTTTTCTGCAAACCATTTTTTTTTTTGGGGGGGGGGGGGGATTGGAAATCGACTAAAAACCCCCCCTTGTAGAATGAAAAAAGAACATCGAATTTTGTTGAAAAAAGGTTGCAAAATCTTTTTTTCTTTCTCTAACAACTTTTTTGGCTGGGGTGGGGAGGTTGTAAAGCACTTAACATGTAGAAATGCCAAAAAAAAGAAAACTTCTCTATATTTTGTTTTGGGGGGCCCGGGTAACATTTTTTCGGGGGTGGGGGGTTCTGGGAAATCACTTAACAATGTAAGAAATGACCAAAAAAAAAATCTTCCTATATCTTTTTTTGATGGGATGGAACATTTTTTTTGGGGGCGTGTGGAAATCGCTATAAACATGTCAAAATGCAAAACAACAAACAAAACGAAAAAATCCCTCCAACGAATTCTTTTGTTTTTAGGGGGGGGGGGGCAAGTCCAAATAAATTAATCCGCCATTGATCTCCTGACCTATACCTACACCCCACCCAGGCCAATGATTTCGTCGAAAATCCGTCAAGGAGTTTTGCCGAATTACTGTCCAAAACAAAGAAACAAACAAGACAACAAAACAGAAGAAGGGTGAAAACATAAATCACCGTGCATCCCTCTTTCGCGATTGCGGAGGTTATAAATCTGTACAAGCACACACCGGCAGAGATAGAGGCCGTGAATGGCGGCGTCTAGTGACTGAACACACACACGGAAGTAGTGGAGGACCAATGGGGCGAAGCTGGTGACTGTTTTGTGGCCGGTGCAAGCAGCTGGTGGCCTCCTTACGTGGAACGCAGGGAGACGCGTATGCTCGCCTTGAAGCTGATCGACGAGCCAGCGTGGTCGGTCCTGGTCGACGCAGTTCGAGGGGTCCGAGTGCGACTGCAGAACGGCAAGTGCACGTGCGCTTGGGGGGTTAGAGACCCCCGGGAACCTTGTAGGGACACGACATCCCCAGTGTGGTTGTCGCAGGTGGTAATGTGTTTGCGCGTTTGCGCGAGATCGTGCTCTACCGGACGGATTGTCGCAGGCAGAGCCCCTGTGTGCAGTGACAGAGGGTCCGTGTGAAGAGAACAGTGCTGGTTAATGAGGCTCGTACGATAAGGAGTATGACGCGTCCGCGCCTGTGCTGACATGTAAGCCTGCGATTTCCCGGGCTGAGTGTGATGGATGGCAGGTCAGGTCGTAACACGCAGCGTGCGTGAATGAATGGAACGCGACGCATAAAGGGACAACGCCGAGTAGCGGCGCGTACGCTAGTTTGAGCACCGCCGCCGGTTTCACCACGCCGGCTAGGCAGTGTCGTGCTGTGGACGCACGTAGAACCCGCATGTGTGGCTCGTCCTGGGGAGTGTAGCCCGTGTCGCGGATACGCCTAGGCGCGTGGATGTTCTGCGGATCGCGGCGGACAAAGTTAGGCAGTGACAACGGACTTGGACGGTCATGGTTCTCCAGCGGGCGCGTGTGTGAAACTCTACGTGCCTGCGCAGGGGTTCTGTCGCAAGGCGCAGCTGCCGACGTCAGTTAACGTGAACGGCCACGAGCACATGTGTTCGCGAGTCGGGAGCCCCTTGATGCAGGTTTCGCTTTTGGGTCGCGCAGTCTCGGACTCATATAGTGACGTCATGGCTGCCAGTGTGGTGAAAATCCGGCAGAGGGGTGTTGAATCCGGGTCCCGGAATGGTGCGCCGTAGACGAAGCCGGGTACACGTGCGAAGCCTGCATGAGTCACGGGCAACGACGCGCATGGATGCAGTTGCCGCGCTGGGTCGGCTTGCGCGTGAAAAAAACAAGGCAAGCCCCGCTTCCTCCGGCCGGAACAGGGATCCCGGGCAAGGGGTGGAAGACCCCCTGTCCGGGGCACAGGATACAACGACTGACGGGGGAAGGCGTTAGTGTATAGTTAGACCGGCTTCATGGGCATTGGTAATCTTCTTATGGAGTCCGGTTGGATGATTAGTCTAGAGGGATTTTAGTTGAGATTTTAGGTTGGAAAAAGGGACATTTTGAGGACAGTGACAGACGTGGGATGTTTAGTCCGGGGTACGTAGCTTAGTACGTAGGTTAAATGGGACGGTGCTTAGTTAGAGGGCGAGTGTGCGAGCACGAGGTAGAGGGATTTTAGTGAAGTCAAGATGGCAGGAGATGCAATGCAAATGGTGTGATTGAGAAGTGTGAAGTGGACAACACTGTGCTTGGTGGCTCGTGAGTAGAGGCCAGCGGGTTCTGTGAGTGGAGCGAATGTGGAATGATGTGCGATGAGTGATTGCGGTGGAGCAGTGATTCCGCCAAACAGGGAGCCCCGGCGTCAGTGTAGGTGAGTTAGTCCTGGGTCTAGTTAAATTGACAAATGAGAGGTCGTCTTTGCTCCGCCTTTGACTGTGTCGAGTGTAGGGCTCGTTACTATTTGGGAGGCTTGACATCGCTGCCACTGTCAGGAGCAGACCCCCGCCGTCGTTGACGGGTGGAGCTGGCTGCGAAAAGGTGAAGTATCGCTGCACGTGTACCCCGGCCACGGGACTATTCGGCCGTCTGTAGGTCCAAGGCCCCATGGGGGGCGCCAAATTAGGCGTCTGACGTGGGCATCGGGCTGCCGACCCGCTAATTGATGCGCAGCGGCGCCGGGCGCCGGCAGTTAGCGCGACTGGGCAGTTGTAGTGGCTACGGGGTGACCGCCGCCTAACGGAAAGGTGGCCCGCGGAAGCATGCCTGCCACTAGTGTAGTCGTTTCCAGGAGTCGCCACTCGGAGGGCAGTCGCCCGGTGTTTAGGAGCTGGTGGCCCCGTGATGCGTTAGTTGCCCACGGCGGGCCCATCTGTAGGAGAATCGGCAGAGAGATTAGTGCTGCCCAAAGGGCTTCGCATGCCACGGGTCCCCAGCCATCGACCACGTGTGAATCGGCACGATCAAAGTAAAAAATTGGGGGCGAGCCCGGCATCATTCACTCCATCGAGACACCAAACACTCAGCGACGGGAATCGTCAGTGGATGGACTAGAACAGACCTAGGTTACAGCGAGCCACTGTTTGAAAGCCCCGGGTCGTTAATAGGCAGATGATAGGGTAGATAGGAAGTGACTCCTCCATACCATTCCCTGGGGGACCATGCCATCGCTCTCGTTGTGGGCCGCTGACACTTCTGGTGAGTCGCGGAATGTGCAGCGGGCATCCTCAGCTTGAATCCTTGCAGTCGGCCTAACATGAGCTACTCTCCTCCTATTCCTCGGGGGAGGTGAACGTAGGGTTGGGAGTTAGGCGTGATGACAGATGGTGTAGCCCAGCTTCATGCGAACAAGCACGTTCCATATATGGTCGTGATCTAGAGGACGATTTGTGAGGGGAAAGATAAAATAAAACTCCTCGCAACCGCCATTATTGCCTTCGTGCCCGCCTGCAGGCCTCGGCTTATGCGCTGCATCTCACCCCGCAGGGTTTGCATACTTGCATCCATGTTATTTTCCATTTTTTTCGCATTTGTATCCATTTTGTTTTCCATCCTGCACGCATTTTC